>JAKSYS010000349.1:0-63024 GCA_022925895.1 Fragilaria crotonensis
ACTTTTGCAATTCCTTCAGTTCTTGTGCCAGTTTCTGCTCCGCATCCTTAATTTCCTTGTCACTGCGCTCCTTGGTCTTGGCGAATTCTTGTTTCTTAGCCTCTAACGCCTTAATTTCCTTTTCTTTCAACAAGAACCTTGGCTTTTCCTCAGCTGCCTTTTGGCCGCCTTCTTCTGTTCTTCTAGCTTCTTTTTCAAGGCTTCCTGCGACTTCTTCTCTTGTTCAGCCTTCTTTTGGCAGCCTCCTTAGCCTTCTTGGCAGCGGCCTTTGCCTTCTTATCAGCTTCCTTTAGCTTCTTGTTCCTTCTTCTTGCGTTCCTTCCTTCGCGTCCTTGGCCTTGGCGTCCTTCTTAGCCTGCTCCGCTACTTTCTTGTTGTATTTGTCAAGGTTCTGTTCGGTCTTCTTGACGAGCTTTTGGGTGCTGTCCAATGCCTTTTGTGCGGAAGTCTGCTGAGACAAGGCCGAGCTCAGGTCCTGGCGGTCTTGGAACGAGCATCACGCGCCGATTTCAATGCGGCTTCAGCTGACTTGAGGGCTTCCTTGGAGTCGGCTGTGGATGGGTGGTTTGTGAGCAAAAAGAGAATGACACAATGTCGATGAATCTAGCGTGGATTCTGGGGTTTTCAACGGAACGTACCAACTTTAAGGGCTGCGGAATTGATCAAGGCTGGATTGGTCGTTGGGGCTGCTTTCAAAGAAGTCAACTTGTCGTTGTTCTGTATCAATGCTTTCTTGGCGTCAGTAACCTTGGCTTCGGCAGCCACCGCAACAGATACGGCCTTGTCATCAGCAGTGGTTGCTGCGACGGTTTTCGTCGTGGAGGCCAATGACTTTTGCGCCAGGTCAAGTCCCATTTTAGCATCAAGGACCGCGCGTTTTTCGGCCGGGATTGCAGGTTCCACCTTTTTGGCCGGAGTTGGCGCTGGCGTGGTCACCTTCTTGACAGTCTTTGTCTCGACCTTGGGAGCTTGAACGGAAGCGGCAGCTGCATAGGAAAGAGGAGGCAGAGAAGATGTCGCCAAGACTGTCATGGTCAAGAATGCAGCAGCTTGCTTTGCCATGAATGTGCCTTTGTTGTCGTCGTTGGCGTAATTCGCGACGTTGTTGCTGATTCCTGAATCTTCTTGCAGGTACGAATGCTCAATCTCATTATCATCGGAGAGAAGCGCGAGAACAATTCCTTGATGGCGCTCTCGCTGATTCTGATCCACATGCTGTCGAAGCATCAAGGTGGAAGGGGAAGGAGGAACAAAGGCAACGGCAACGCCTGCCGACAGGACAAGGAGAGCGACACGTTGAAAAATCATGATGAGTTTTAAGCGATTCGTTTGCTTACTTATTAGGCGTCTATTGGATGCGGCTC
Organism: Fragilaria crotonensis; assembly: GCA_022925895.1. Taxonomy (NCBI): domain Eukaryota; phylum Bacillariophyta; class Fragilariophyceae; order Fragilariales; family Fragilariaceae; genus Fragilaria; species Fragilaria crotonensis. The sequence goes on from JAKSYS010000349.1 coordinate 1,365, forward strand.
CTTTTGGTGATATGTAATGTTGTATCTATCGTTTGCCTTGGATCGAAAAGAGTCTGGAGTCCAAGCAAGGGTCGACAATTTACGGTCAGTGAGATGCAAGCCTCCTGCGTGCAAAGTGTACGTTTGCACTTGGAAGCTGCCACTCTAACGTCTGCAGGGGCAGATATGGGACCACTGAGTCACTGCTTTTGGGTTTAACGGTTTCCACAAAATCTAACCCTCATCCAGTAATGACGCTGCGTGGGACCATCCTGTAGACTATAGAGCATATGTGACACGCGTAGGCCAAAGAAAACACGGAATCTTTCATCATTGGCATGTGTACTGTGTACATGGTATTTAGCATTTAGCCCTGGGCCGCCACTCGTATACGACGGCGGCATTTGCGGATTTTTTTCTACCTGTAAAAATGCCGCCATTCGTACACGATAGTAATGCCGCCACTTTGACATAGGTCTAGTACAGCAGGGCAGCATTACTCATCGTGTACTCCGGCATTACTACTTAGTATTGTCGTACTGGATTACTTGGCAGTATGCCGCAGAACAGCACTCGAGTACTGTACTACTCGGAGTACAGTATGGTACGAACTTGACAATGAACAACATCATAAATGACTCCGAGCTCCGATTTCACTCTTCGTTGATGTCCCAGCCGATTATTATGCTATCGTCAGCACATGACTGCATGTAGGTTGAACGAAGCTTTCCGTACTTCTTTTTCACACAGGAAGTGCCTCTGTTGCTGAGATGAACGATCCAGATGGAAGATCCGACGGTTCGCTAACAACTACATGCAACATCCGATGATAGAAGGCACCCAGCCATGGAGGTCCTGGCTGGCGACAAGCCCCGTCGTCTGTTCTGTTTAACACGTTCACCACGTTCAACACGCCCCATTGCAGCTGGGTCCTTCATTTATTCCATTTGAGAATTCATCTTGACATCACTTTCGAATCATAAATCATTGCATTTTCTTTGCTTCTTGCCATGAACTCGAGCTCAGCTTCCGTATCGTCCACTGCGAGCACAGTAAGAGTCAACAATCGTGAGTTGACGTCGTCAACCGATGTAAGCATTTTCATGTTGGACTTTTGGTCGTTTCTTTTTTGTCCACGTTACTGACTGAATTGTCACGATCTTTGATCTTCGCGACCTGGCATTGTTGTTTGGAACCACAAAATTGTATCTGCTCTTACTTGTTCATCGGAAAAGGCCATCGGAGTCATGAACAATACGTCGGATGCTCCTTAGTGCAGTTATGCTTTACAATGAGAGTGCTGCTAGTTCATTGGCAAATGCCATCGCTGTCATGGACGAGATGGCGGAAGGTGCTGGAGCAACCGAAGGTTCACTCGGCAACGAGACGTTTTTCTTTCTTTCAGAGACCAGCACTGCTCTGTCCACTGTCGAACGAACAGACAGTGGAGCTGGTTCTTTTTTCCGGGCTTCCACTGATGGCGCTGACGGTGTGAATGGTGCCGACGGTGTAGACAGTGTGAATCGTACCGACGGTGTTAATGGTGCCAACGGTGCTGATGGCGCTAATGGTGCTAATGGGGCTAATGGCATTAATGGTGCTCCTGGTGCTCCTGGTGCTACCGGTGCTACTGGTGCTACTGGTGCTATGGGTGCTGATGGCGCTCCTGGTGCTCCTGGTGCAAATGGCGCTAATGGCACTAATGGCACTAATGGGGCTAATGGCATAAATGGTGCTCCTGGTGCGAATGGTGTCAACGGTGCTTATAGTGCTGTGACTGGGATGGCACTAATGGCGTTCCTTGCTTTCTTGGCTCTTGCTTTCTTGGCTGTGATCTTGGTGATTCTACTGAGGGTTCTCTAATAGATCTGATAGGCGAGGGTCTAAGCTTGCACCAGGCATGGCTTGGGCAAGGAACTAAACTGTCATCGGTCATTGGTTGGGCAATGATGGCGCTTAGACCTTAGACTTAATTTGCTTGTAAGGAACCATCATTGAGGAAGCCAGGATGAATCTCCCAAAAATAGCGGAGGACGCTACTGATGCACTTTTGATAAACTCGAGAGCAACATGACCGTGACTCGCTCTTGTTGTATGGCTATTGTCGATGTGCAACTGAACCGCGACTGAAAATGGGGTAGCGTACGGTGCGATGATGAACAGTAGTTCTCATGTGGGTAACCACTATAAACATCGCATTCTTCTCTTCGTGGGTGATGAGCATCTTAGGTTTGCAAGTGAAACACCCATGACGGAACGTAAGAGACGTCTACAGTATCATCATTATTGTGCCTATCCCCGATAAGGGTTGCGTCGCCATCATTATTCTGTTATTCTGGATATTTACATCAACCCTCATGATTCAATGGAACAAGAAGCACACCCGAATGGCATGCATACATCGCCCACAACAGAGCTGTCCGGCCAAATTCACATGTTGCATTTACAAGTGCCTCTTGTCGCTCTTCAAGAGGTCAGCAACCTCGTTGTGATTTCCCTGTTTGGCGTTCAAAATACTACACCGATTCCGCTCCTCATACTTGCCACGTCTGTGGCCTTCCTCCTCGCGATGCCTAGTCCTCAAGACCCCACTCAAGTTGCATGACTTCCTCCAAGAGACGAATGACCTCCGACTCGCCCGTCAAGCTTGCCCCAATTATAGCCATGTTGCCGTATTCACCTTTCACATTCACATGCACCCTGCCTTCATTCAATAAAGCACAGACTACCTTCAAATACGACATGCACGCCGCTGTCCCCCGTGCCGCAACTTTCGCCATTTTCAAAGGTCGCTCTGAAGGCATAGATTCCATCATCACTGCCGTTCTTGACAGAGTAGAGAGTTTGCGCTGGTCGTTCTTTGAAGCTCCTGTTCCGGACGCACGAAACGAAGCCTGACTTCGGTTTTCCAGAAGGAAGAAGCGTTTCTGATTTCGAAACTCAAGGCATGGCTGCCTGATGGAGTGTTCCCGGACGGCGATGTACTCAAAACATAACTTCGTTTGCCACTTGCAGTGTTGTCTGTCCCCATACGACGCAGAGCGTGGCCAATTCAGTCAATCCACGTATAATCACGTTTCCTTGCATAAATGATACAACCCGAAGCTACAGGTAGTGAACCGCGTTCACTAAAAAGCTCCTTTGGGTATCTTTGCCGTGACTAGCGTTCCGCGCAAGGGGGAGTTCGAATTTTACAGACCGAAATGGCAATATCATCGCGATAGCGACTGTCAAAGCTCGCTCGTTGCCAGCCATCGGCTGCAGTCGATATCAGCTTCTCACACGCAGTCAGCAAGTGCTCGCCACTGTCCTGACACAAACTCGGAACCAAGAATCTTGCAATTCCTTTCGGATTCAGAATATCCATCATTCCGTCTGACGCAGAGACTGCGAAGATATGAACGTCATCGACTGGTGATTCGGAGGGTCGATTAAAGGAGAACATATTCATAACACTGCCTGAGGCTGCTTTCCTCATTCGTTCCTGAATCAACTCTTCCAAATCGATGACATCAATAGTAGGATCAGGAATCACACCGTACTTACCAACATCGCGGTCACCGATCGATCTAGACATTGCAATACCTGTTTGATCGCCCGTCACAGGATCCGTAAATAACACACGCGACGATCCTCCACCAATGGGGACCCACACTTTTCCACCCATTGCCTCGACACGGGCTCTTTCATCCGGGAGACTTGGTTTGTCTTCTCGTGTAATGTATACAACGTCGGTTGTTCTTGATGATGAATGGTGAACACAAAGAAAGGTTGGCGAATCGCCAGTGTTGGCAAAGTACAGTTTCTTCCCCAACTGTAGCATGACGGATGCGGTGCAACCGCCGGATTCGCCATGCGGTGCCGTCCTGTCCAATTCTACAAATGTTTCATGCAGGGCAGTGACAACGACTTCTCCTTGTTGCGCTTCCGTGAGATCATCGGTAAGTCGCTCTGACAATTTGCTTGCCAACATTTTGGGAAGTTCGGACAAACAATACTCTGACACGAGCTCACCATCAGTCGCGTGGCCGTCAAACACTCCCATGAGACGGCGGGCCTGGAGATCATCGGTGGCTCCAGAGGCTGCACCTTTCTCTTCTCCGAGGAACGATGAGATGACGAACGAGCGATCTTGATTTATTTGATCTTCAAGTGCTCCGCCCTTGAAACCAGTAAGAGTTAGAGTCGCCTTGTTTTCGTCACCTGTAGACTGTAGTTCTTGCAAGACTTGTTGAGTAGTGGCTTCAGATTTGAGTTTTTGCTTGGATTTGTTGCGAAGCTTCTGAAGTGCCTGTTGTACAGGAGTGTATAGCATATCTTGGGGTGTAAGAGGGCATCCATAAGTGGGACAGAACTTCTTCTGTGCCGCAGCAGCCTCGGAAGAAGCAATTGGTATCTGGCTCTGAAAAGCCGCAGTCGTTCCAGCCGCTAGCGCAAGGAATAGAGGCAGAGGCGCAGAGTATGGCAATGGCAATCTTGGCATCTTTGTGACACTGGGAATGAGAAAACTCGACAAAAGCATCATGTTGATTGTAGGAACGACAATGTTGAGCACAGGGTCGATGCTGTTTTCATGACTCAGCGAGTTCTGCGTCCATTCACGTTTGACTTTGTAGCATATTTCGGGTGTGAATCTCGAGGCCTCCGGTGATAAAGGCAAGTGGCGAGCATAATTTGTCGCATTCGCACTCCCATGTTGACGAAACGATTGTCTGCTTTCGACATCATTGTCACCAGCATTCGCAACTGAAAATGTAGCAGCCATTGACCCGGCGAACGCTCCCCCTGCGACAAGATTTGTCATATTCCAACGAGAAGGTCTTAGATTAGATAGTAACGATTGGAACATGATACCTGGTAAACGATCGGGTAGAGGAGATCTATTTGTAAGAGGTGAAGCGTGTTGCTTGTTAGATTAGGAAAGGAACTCGACTCCTCGTGTATTGAAACAGATAAAGAGTATGAATGATACTTGTAGACAAGTATACTCACGCGGGGATGCTGTTCTGTAGACCAAGGCAGAGTACCGGTAACGACAGGGCGGGGATTCTCAATTTAGTCGCCAGCCGACAGACACTGGTTAGATTCTCTTACGTCGATTATTCTGACATCATTCGCCCAGATGCAAAAATCAGGTGACGAAGGAAACGTGGTTAGATGACAGTGTCATGATGACATGCCTGCTTGCGTCAGCCTCCTCAAGAGTAGAAACAGATCCCAACCGTCTGCACTTCCCATCAACTTCAATAAAACAAAGAAACCAGGATGTGCTATTCAATTTGTTCGTACGGTCATATGTCATACAGTGCACAGTAACATTTGATGAACATTTCTCGCGTCATACTCCGTAGCAACAAACACACACACGCACACACACAAAGCAAACTTAAAAAGGAGTATCATACACTTGTAGGATATGTTTACTTCATACACTCATACTTCATACTTCATACTCCATTCACCGAGTGCATGCGTAAAGCGACTTCGACCGGAGATGGGCTGGGGAGAAAGTGGTAAACTCCCAAGGATTCATTTCATTGCGGGTTTCCCAAACCAGGGAAGGAAGTTGAGGCATACCATGCACTAATGGAAGAGGCCTACTTCGATGAGTACGCAAGGAAAACATTCCATCCTTTGTGGGGATGCTACCGGTACCAGGTAGATAGCAGAGCATCACAAGTTTCGCGCGACACTCGTTGCTCTACCAATATTTTTTACAGCATTGTTCTTTTGTCACGCAGTCTGAACAAATCCACCAGTCCTTGGTAATCTGGTCCAATCGATACAGAATGCATGCGCGTGTTGGAAGACGTAGAAGAAGAATGCAGGCAAAGAATCGTCCCAGCGGCACGATGATAACGAGACAACTGAAACCCATGAGCACGTTTACATGGACGTTGAAGATATGCTGGAAAGTATCAAAGGTGGTTCGCTCATTCATATTCACACATCGGAGACAATATCCATCGAGTCACCTTCCTTTGACAGTCCTCAACATGTTGTCGCCCTCGAGGTAAAAGTAAACGGTGAAGCATCCGAAATCCGACTGACTACCAGGTTGCATCTGCGATACTTGGAGCCATCCATGTCATCCGAACGATCCGTCCAATTTCAAATTCCACATTCTATTTTGTGGAATGGCCGAGGTGCCACGCCTCATCCCATTATATTACCTCATGTGACGACTGGGTCGGCGGGAGATGCACGAATCGTCACTGGGGTGTCAATCTTGAGCAGTCTCGTGGGAGCATTCATCCTTCTCCTACATTTGTGGAGATTGTCACGCCAGTCGTCGGGAACATGATGACGATGTTACTGCATGCTACGGGTTACACGCATCGTAGGCTGCTGCTGCAACTGCAATGCTCGCATCATTTCGGATACTCTATATGGTACTCTGTGGGAGAAGGGGATTGCCTGACGTGTAGTGGATACTGGATTAGGTGATAATACAGTCTTGATTCGGAGGATACGCCGAAACGTTCTCCAGCATGTTACAAAACAAAAATGTTTTCATCAATCTCATGGCAACTACTAGCATAGCAATATCGTAGTCAGTTGGAGAATACCATCATTCATGAACGGCAACGTCACCACCAACAAGAACCCCAGCTCCTACACACAACAACAACTCACGTCCAATCGCTGCAATGACTGGAGGTGTGACCGCATTTCCGATTGCTTGACATAGTTGAGCGTCATCCACAATTCCTCCATGCACTGGAAAGTCCTCGGGAAATCCCATGAGTCGCCAATCCGTCCAATTTGTGACAGACAAATGTCGACGACAGACTTCCCACTCGGTGGTACTGGGATATCAGTGTGGGGGCCTCGGCATCCAAACGAAATGCAAGCGTTTTCCATGACGCTGTTCGGGAGGCAGCACCGCCATAGACCACTCACCTTTCCGCCAAACGGCTTCTGTAGGATCTTTCACCCCCTTCATCAATTGTTAATTGCCTCGTTTGAGGGAGATTCTGAAGATGACTCCCTTCATTCAGATTCATCTACAAGGTCGCCCCCGGCGTAGTTAAGAGTTGTATAGAGTCTATAAAGTGAGGCATCACGATTTGCTATGCGTAGTAAACATGCGTCAACATGATCGTGACCGCTCGACCCTGACCAGGAGGTGCTCGGACTCTAATACCAACATCAATAGTTTCCCCCTTGTCTTCCTTTGATCTGATTTTCATTCCCATATCGGGGGAGATGAATAGGGGATACAGGGTCATTTCACCGTCGATATCTACACCAAACGATGCAAAATCATCTCGGCTCAACGAAGTGATGGTATCGTTGACAGCATAATCGAACCAAAAATCCTCTGGCAGTTCAAGTTTTCGCCCTTCTGGCTCGACATCTTCTCCCTCGGCCACGCCATTCTCACCTGCCCATCCTTCCGTTACGCTGTCAGAGTTTGGGGCGACTTGGGTATCAATCCGAGCCAAGATGATCCCTTCCTTCACGTGAGGGACCTTAAGAAGCAACCAACCGCTTAGTCCATCCCCCAATATTCCACCTTGATAGTCATTGTGGCCTGCCATCAAACACTTCGAGCGTCGATCACGCCCGCATGTTGACTGCGTGGACCCATCGCACAACCCAACTGGAGCGCCACGCATGGTCCAACCTTTACCAGGAGGCAGTGTGGACTTGACGTCGTCTTGCAGTCGACGTTGGAAGCGACGAACCCTACTACCACCATCTCCTTGACTGCCCTCAAAGCGGTCGTGCGTACCACTGGAAACCTCCCTACCGCCGTTGTCGGAATCACCATCCGCTGGAGCATCCAGCGGATGAGTCGTACTGATGGCGATCAAATGCGGATCAACAACGTCATCAGGAATTGCCCACTGTTGTGGCATAAGGTCAATAGTCGAGTACAATTCCGTTTCTGCGGAGAAGTTGCTGATGCTCATAAACCCTGGCAATATGGCCTTCAAAGAAGTCGCATAGGGTGTGATGCGAGGCGTCCACTCAGCGTATCCGTGCATCTCAACGTGACATACAGTTGCCAAATCCTTCATCATGAGCTCGCACTCGGATGGTTGCTCGGCGTTATGAGCGAGGCGAACACTCTCCCTAATGTTACTGTAATGGCTTCCGATGTGCCAGAGGGAATCATCAAGTGGAAAGTTGGAACCTTGGATACCATCAAGCCACCGATCTAGGGCAGCATTTAAAGCGTGTAGAATAAGCAAACTCAGCTTCCGGGCTTCTAGTTGATGCACGTAGTTTCCAGGAAAGAATTTGGGGCGGATACTGGAGTCTTGAGTGACGCTTGGACGCACGTCGGTTCGAGGGACCCAGCATACACTGTTGTGTGCTCTGAAGTCGCACACGCCTGTTTTGTTTCTGCCGCATATAGCGGTGTTAGGCTGTAGGTTTCCAATCCAAGCAGCCTCGGACGAGTCCCGCCGCAAATGGACAGGATCGTCTGTTAGAATCACTGGGACACGGCCACCACTGAGGATCGCCTGTTTATAAAGCAAGTCTTTCGCTCCCTTGGAATCGCTCCTAGTTCGACTGTCATACCAAAGCAAGTCTGCCTCACCGTACAAGTCTCCTCCAGCCATTGCTCCAAACACAACTGATCGCCCCTTAGCAGCCATGTTTCGTGTTCTGAGTGTGATGCCCAAGAAAGACAAAACTGGTTCCATGAGGAAGTTGAATTGCATCACGGGAGATTGTATGAAGTTGTTGCCGTGACCAGCAGCACTACCATCGCCCACAGCGACAACAAAGAAATCATCGCTGGTGATCATTGAATGTAAGAGCTTGCGAACTAAACCGTCCCACGCTTCATTTGACAATTGAGCGATCCCAAGTAATGTCTGATTAGTCTCGGTATCGATCGCCACGTTTTTGTCGTTGACTCCGGTACTATTTGTCAATAAGACTCGGAATATCTGGTCGCGCTGTTCGAGTTCCTGATCCGATTTCCGACTACCGTCGACATGAAATGACGAATGTCCGTACTCCTCATAGATTCCTTCGCAGACGCGTTGCACCAGTTTCTTTGCCTCGTCGATCAGCGATCTGGTGTATGCTTCGTCACGCTGCCAGACAGTCGCAGGAAAATTGGACGAGTTGCAGTCCTTGTTTGGGCATTGGGTGAAATCTACGTTTGCTCGCCTGTCTTTAAGGTAGGCATCGACCAGATCCCATGCTCCATACTTTTGCTTCGTTGCATTCATCTTGGCCAAGAACTTGGTCTGCTTTTCACCAAGTTCGTCTTTTGTAAAGCCGTCATAGTAAGGGGAGGCGAAAACAGACTGCATCGGGTCATGCCAATAGTGACCAATGTGATTCCTAATGTTCTCGGTTGACAGCGACTTGACAGTTTCGCCAACATTCGATTCTGGAATGAGATTCATATGATGCAAATCATCTTCGTGTTGGTTTTGATGCGCCCGTTGACCAACCACAGACGCGGGATTGTTTTTCCCGCCGAAACCCAATTGATGGATTCCACGAGGATCTTCGTCGTCCATTGGAAATTCTTCAATCGTTCGATCCATGGCATTCACATACATGAACACCATAAATCCTAGTGTAGCCAGGAGACAGGCATTGCGAACCATGAATGCAGTCTTTGTCCGCAACAGACCCCGAAAACCAGTACCGGCAGTGTCGGGCAAATCGTCCACAGAAGCGCGACTTCGCTTTCGCAAGTTTCCTCGTCCAATGGTTTCGTCGAACAGCGACGAAATCTCCTCATCGATTTCAAGCGGAGTCATGACCAATCCATTGCAAGCTAGGTTATTATCCATTGTCACCGAAGGATGGACGCTTTGTAGCTTGTTGTTGTACACTCCAGGACTCAGTTCTCGTTCTTGGCTCTTCCTGTTTTTTGTCTCCCTCTTCCTCGTCCTCGTCCTCGTCGTCCAATACCAGTTGCATGTTATGGAGTATGGAGTATGCATACCAGGTACTTGTACTCTAGTACTAGTACTAGTAGCTAGTAGAGCTACTACTGCTAGTAGGCGTTAGGAGAGTTATCAGTAGGACAGTAAGGATTACAACAGTACAAATGAATAGCGAATATGCGTATGCATTTAGCATTTATCCACCAATCTTCAACACTCCAGTTCATATGTTCATATCATTCACGTACTGTGAAAATGGAGGTGGGCTCGGCGAGTAGATGAGAAAGCGAACATAGCAACAAGGGCGGAAGCTCTCTGCGAATTGTCTCCGTGTTCCAAACTTCTTCAACCCTCAAATGCGTTAATGGATGTTATCGTAAAAAAAAAGGCGACGCTCGAAGGATCCCAAACATCTGTGGAAGTTGCCCATTTGCTGTGCGAACTGGTTGATCAGAGTAAAGCGCGCCCGGCTGTATTGACACATTTATTTGGATACTAACGATGTGAAAATTTGGGAAAGAGCCATGGCAAGTATCGCAAAACAAACCATATCATTGAAAGAACATCCTCTACCGCTAAATTCGATAGCCAAGATGGCAACTCGAGACTCGGCGCGCGCAATAAGGCCACATGTTCGAAGTCTCTTATCTACCCTTGCAAAGGAAAAATGCCAATGGGTCCACATGGCTCGAAATCCTCATGTAATAGAAACGTTGGTGAAGGCGGCACCAAACCACGTGGCCATGGAAATTTTGTGGGACATTTTCCACATCAATCTCCAATCGACGGATTCTTGCGACTCCACGTCGGGCTCCTGTCATTTTTGTAAGTCTGTCTCTTACTCTCGATTGCAGCCCAACCTTATCGTCCTCGTTTGAACGTTGTTCTTTCGGTGACGATACGGTATGATAGAAATCAGGGTGCACACTGCACGAGGTCAATGCCTTGCCGCGGTCGTTGTCGTGCAATGACGGGCTGGATGACTGGGAACCATTGTGGAATTGTGCACAGCGTTACCGCTGTGCTCAATGAGTTCGACTGCGACGACTGGTACTGTATTGTGGAGTTCGTAAAGTTAATCAGTAGACAGCTATGGTGTATGTGCAGGTGGCATCATCATTTAACTTGACTGCGTTGTCATCGCATGTACTATGCAAGCCTAATCTTTAAGAACTGTCATTGAGAAATAGCACTGATGGTGAGTCATTTTTTTGCTTGCGCCCAAATGCCAGTTTGTCCATTTCGGGATCCAATATGAGTGGCATGGCAGATTTCCCCCTGTTTTGAGCTCGGACAATTAGAATCAAGTAATCTCTCGCGACCTTCCAGGCAAATCCCTTCGAATCACCACATTCCTTGTAGAGGACAGCAGCTGCAAGGGTTCTATCATCTCCTGAATCAAATGAGTCAAAGATTAGTCTGCGTCTTTCCGCTTGCGCGAGTTCATGAGTCCTTTCGGCAACTTTATCTGCCGACACCACCTTTGAGCTCGTCAGGTCCTTTAATGCCAAATTGTAGTCAACGACAGCCTTTCGCATCATTGACTTGAATGCCGGAAAATCTAATCGAGTACATGCTGTGTCTGCCAGCTCCACTATGTGATCCCACAGAATTCCTATTGCTTTCTGAGAGCAGTAGGCCTTTCTCGTGATCCTCCCAAGCACGAAGCGTTTGGCTCAAATAGTCCATGGTAACCGATTTGGGGGCGCAAAGTTGATAACAACAACGTGCAATTTCTGGAGATTATGCGCCTTCGCTTACGTAGCGTTAACTATGCCGATCTTTCCGATCTTTAGTAACCTCCACATTTCAATATTTATTCTCTGTAGAATGCCACGAAAGTAGAGTCGGACTCCTTGTACAAGACCGAAAGACTTCCTTTCGGAAGTGAACTCTCGTCAACGGGAGCGTCTTCGTCATCTTGGTGAACTCTTTCCAGTGCTACGATTTCGACTCCTTCGCTTTCAAAGTCCAACACACACTCTCCGTCAGATAGTTCGAGCTGCAATTCGTGGCACGAACCCTCCTTCGTATCTTCTAATAATCGTTCTGATATGGACGCAGGAGAGCTTGCATATTCATCATCGTCGTCCTCCTTCTGGCGAGATTTCACCGAGAATGATCCAGCTGTCCTCGACTGGTTAGATATCTGTTCAAAATAAGTCGGATCATCATTTGAATCGCTTGCTTTTCCGTTCATTCCATCTAGAGCTAAATATGTAGTACTTGGGAAAGCACTTGTCACACTTGTCAGCTCTGTTTCGGTCGGCATCATCAGTTGCGAGTGGGATTTGTCACCCACCTGGACCAACTCATAACCAACCTCGCATGGTGCAGTTTCATCTGGAGAGCTCGCTTGTTTCAGTCGAAGATGCCGATGCCGTCGCACGCCTCCACTTAGTTTCGCAGCTGCCTGCATCAGCGTCAACCTTGTCTCCACTCGACTTAGTTTCTCCATACGCTCAAGCGCCAATGCTTCGTTGCTTTGGTATTTATCCTCAAGTCGAGGGATCATATCGCCGTAAAGTTGTTGTCCAGCAAGGACGGACGTGCATTCGATTGCTGGTGCTTTACGAATGACCTTCGCAGTCGAAGATGGCAACGGTCGATCGTAGTGTCGAGCTAAGTTAAACGCAGGAACTTGGGTTATCAGCTTTCCGAATCGTAGACATTTGACTGCTCTGACTTTCAATGCCTGCTCGCGGCGGATGCGGACTATCTGCTTCTTGGCATCGAAGGCATTCATGATCTGTTCAAGCTCATCGGATTTATTGGCACGCAACCAAAGATCTACAATCTTCATATGTGGTCCGAAAAGTCCATAAACAACTATGCGTCCGGTCCAAGTCAGAATGAAAACCCACGGAAGGAGCAAGGACACGAGACCTGCTCCCAGGAACAACGCAGAGATCCAAAAGGAAAGGATGCTTTCTTCCCACAACAGAATGATCTTGACCTGACGAAAGAACTGACATACGCCTGGTAATAACAAGAGTTAGCCGACATGATTAAACCGACATTTTCCCACGTGTATTTCACTCACTTCCAATATACCCTTGATATCTTCCGAGCCGTTCCAGTAAATCAAGGGGTATACCTAGATTCACCTGTGTGTGAATGCTTTCGTTTCCATGCTCCTGCAGAACTCGTTCCATCTCGGCTCTCTTTTCAGCCTTCTTCATATCATCCTGCTCCCGTTTCTGCCAAGCTTCTTCGTATGCCACAGCTTCCTCGTGTCCCTCATTTGCACTGATTTTCAAAATCTTTTGCCTCGATTTTCCGTACATAAGAATGTCCAGGTAGTGAAAGAATGTGGGGCATCTATACCAAGGCGAAGGATGCTGCCGACGCATTCTTCCGTTCGCGATCATCAGCCAAGCAACGCTCAATATTGCAAAAGCCGGAAACATATGCGGCCGTTCAACCAACGTTGTCGCAACGCAGAAGAATATCATCGAGTGAATAGGCAGAAAGATGGAGAAGAACTCGACCTGTCCACGCCAGAACATCAACGAATAGAGCGAGTCACTAATAGCGTATGACAAACGTCTCTTGTATTCGAAGATTTCATTGATGTACGATCGACACACCGTCAAATCGAACTTGTCCTCGCCGTCGTACTCCCCGAAGCAAGTGTATCGGACTACCTTGAAACTTTTCATCTTCTTGACGTTCACGTGAATATTGGGCCTGGGCTTGAGAGCAGTCAATAGACTTGCCTTCTCATCAAAAACCTCGACACGAAGTCGGATTGTGATTTGACCAGTAGGCGTTCGATCAGTGACATTTGCTGATTTAAACAAACTGTACCGTAGTGTGTAGAGCGTATCTCGTTGTAGATTGCTGATGTTTACTGCCACCCGACCAAGAGGCTCGTGGTTGGCGAGTGGTCCAATGTCATAGTCAAACACTCCCAAGTAAAGCATGCTCGCAGGGTGCATCATTCCAAAGCAAAACGCTCGCTGCGTCCAAGGCAACCAGTGCGGACTCAATTCATCGTCAATGACTGGTGTCTCCGCTAGAGCGTCTTCGTAGACTAGAGCAACGAAGCTATCGGTTACATTCCCAATGGCTTCACCAACGTCCACGTTCGGCAGTCCGTGGCAAGATAGAACTTCAACATATAGTCGCCCTAACTTGCCGCTGCCAGCTTGCACCCATTCTCGGAAGGTCTACGTGTTTCGACTTTGATTTCATGTGGAGAAAGGTAGTGGGAGGATTTTGGTCGCTTCGGATCTGAATACGGTTTGACTCGTTGCTTCTTCGTCCCAGATTTCGAATCAAGGAAGTTGGACGCAGTAAACGCGGAGGTAATGGCATTGATGAAACTCGCCCCAGCAACTCGCGTTTCGTTCGTCTCGGTAATAAGGGTTGCTTTCTTTTTATCACGACAACTGTCTTCGTTGTTGAGAAGAGCCTTGAGAATGGTGCTCTCTTGAAGACGTCTATGATTCCACAAGGTAACGAACTTTGCATCGGCTGGCGTAGCCACCTTAAGTCGAAGTGCCAAATTTCCCCTGCCGATAGAGTCATCTCCCAGCTCATCCTGCAGGACAAGCTCAAAGCGTTCTCCATTGCACCTCTGAATGATCTCTGCCGCTGGTAGTTCAACCTGACCCAAGAAAGTTTTAATCTCTGTGAGTGGTCCTATGTTGCGAGAGGAATATAGTCTGATCGTCAAGGAGTGGTCCGCCAGTTCGACTGGAGTTGCCTTCAAGAGAAAAGCGAGTCGGTATCAATGGTCCAAATGGGCGAAAGCCCCTCCTGGTTCTGAGTAATGAATCTTACGAGAACCGAAGAACACTTCAGCATAGGGTTTGGGATTACCAATGTCATCATCGTCTGCGATGAGATCCGTGGCCCCAACAAGCTCCCCGAGGATCTCAATTTGCTCGTCATCTAGTATGTGGCTGTCGTCGTCGCTCACTTCTGTTGAAGAGACAGAGGAATCTTCATTCCCAGGTTTAGTAGTTTCCGTCATACCAGCGAATCGTTAGGGCTCCTCGACAAGCGGGATTGATCAGTACGTCGAGTGGAAGGGTGTGTGATATGCACTTGTTGAATGTTCGCGATCAGTGCAGCTGGTGTTTTGGTGGATATTTTTGTGCCACAATTTTCGGCTGCAGAACATGGATGGATCTGAAGAGCGGGAATGCCGCCGCGAGACAAATTTTCCATGTGCTTCCCATCGTCTTGGCGAATTTTCGGCACACCTGTCGGCATTGTCAAACAAATTAGCCCGTTGGATAACCGAATTCTTCATATTAGTTGGCAGTTGAAAAACCGTAATAAACGGGATTTAGTTTTAATCCAGCATAAAATTTAGTTAACTATGGAAAACAATTCGGTAAACTGTTCATACTCGGTATAGGAGTACAGTTTTGTATGCTACTACAAACCTCCACACCTCCAATAACCCCGAACGCCAGCCCATATAAATCCATCTTCTCCAGTTCAAATGATACCTGGTAGTAGAATTAGAAGGCCAAGAGCTAAGGACTGCACAATTCTTGTCAATAGCTCCCGCTGCCAGTAGTGGCTGAATGTACCAGAGTGAGCTGACGAAATCATAGAGAATTGCCCGATGCAGACTGGGCTGTTTGGGGTGTCTTTCAATTGTCGTTTCCAAAGGCGATCTACATGATAGTCGCGATTGTAGCTACTCGTATCGACTGCAGGAATTTCAGATAGATCGATCGGCTGGAGGGGAAGAGTCATGCCCAGTTTCAGCAGCGGATAAGGCCAGAGGAAGAAAAGCTTTGTGAGATGAACGACGCTCCATCCCACGGATTGGGTATTGGGTGTCCTCTCAAAGAGACTTGTGTCGGCACCCTGAGCATTCATCGTGGATTACCATCACTTTCAGCATTTCCGGCTTCATTATCCGGTTTGTCACACAACGAAAGAGCGCAAGTGCTGTTTGAATGGTTGATGAGCCTCGGTGTTGTGAAAACTATCGATGAGGTGCACGTACATAGTAATGCGGAAGGAATAGAACTGAAGATGAATGATGGTTTATTATGAGTGAGGTCCAACATGTGTATACGGCTGGAAGACAGTGAAGTGACGGAGGGCGGGAATATTCTATTCTGATACGTATGCGGAAATGGAGTGTCGGGAGGGTCATAAGAAATATTTTGTTGCAGCTCTTGTCTACCGACAGTTGATGTTGCCAAAGATGACGCCGATCGATGTGCGATGTTTGATGACCTGCTAAGGAGCCTTTCTCTTGGGAAGCTGGGCGCGCCTTTTGTGTTTGTCCTTTTTGATACAGGTTGAGTGATGTTCTTTCTTGCGGGCTTGCTCTTTCCGTCCCATACCTTGCGTTGGACCGGAAACGGAGCTCTTCATGGAAGCCGCAGGTGTGGGAGTTGCACGAGTCGTTTCACTCGCAGCGGTTTGCTGTTGCATATTGGGATCGACATACGTTGTCTTCTTCAAGACACTAGCAATTTGAGTTGTATCGGTTGCATCACATTCAGCCAAGCTTTCCGCTTGCTCAAGCGCCAAATTGAAATCATGCAAGCATTGAGGAGTCATTTTTATTTTCTGGACAACCGCCGTTCTTACAAACGCAAATGCATTTCGATGTTGTGTGAATTCCGACCATTTGTCCTCGAAGCCCAAGAATTGAGCAATCGCCGCCGAGCTTGGTGGCCCACTGGATCCTGGGCCGTAGTTTCTTTTGTGCTCAGCAAGTTGCTTGAGGAGCATCATTTCCGTAGTCGATGAAGAAAGTGTGCCACGACGTTCAGCCATGGCGTGAGCGTACGACGGGTACACCAAAGCAGGCCACCAATACTCCTCTGTGTGGCCTTCTGGAATGAGGGGCACAAAGGCTAGCTGTACATACACACGGGCTGTGCGCTTCATTGTCAGGTCGACAGTTGCCCTCGGAATGTAGATGAGTTCAAATAAAATTAAAATTGTGAATAGAGCAAATATCAGACAATCCATGGAGGTATCGGACTTGGTTGTTCCCAAACACATATAGTCTTCAATCACAGTCGAATCGGAATCAGATGCTGGTGATTGGTGATCCTACGCATATGGCGTATGACGTATGAGGCTCTTTTGTCGGATCGGCAGGGACGCTGGTACTGGTTGAGGAATGGCCACTTTTGATCATGGCGGCAAAACCGGCAGCGTCGCATTTCGACAGATTTAATAGAGGATTTGAATCACGAATCGTGGATGTCGCTAATCATAATGAAATCATTGATGTCCCTGAGCTTTTTACGATCGTGGAGGACTTTCAGTCACAGAACGCAAGACTAGAAACGGGTGTCGCACCCTACGGCACAGTCGCATCCGCGGCACCGATGGAGTCACTTTCGAAGATTCAGAAGTCTATCGGGCTTGTGCAATGCAAGACTGAACCATGGCGCCTTGCCTTGAATTGCTGTCACCTGTCACTTGTCAATCACACATTGGGTACTCGAACCTCCTACCTCTACCTACTGTACCGGTAGTAGTACTCGTTGTATAGTCCAATGAATGTCTGTCCCCAGCCGGGAGAAAAATCTGTTCGCACTCGCTCCTCCAGTACTAGTACTGGTCCTTGACTCTAGTATCTAGTACGAGTAGTCGTACGCCTTGAAGTATGCGACTATTTGTGACATTGTGACTGTGCCGCATCCGGGCCACGCGACACCAAAATGAATTCATACGAGTAGTTGCAGTACAAGTACCTCTGGTACCTTGGTATGCCTCGGACCTGTACCGGTACTTGTACTGGTACTTGTACCGCAGACCGCAGTCCGCGGCCCGCGGGGCACTGGAATATTTTGTTCCAGTAGCCCCGCGGCAATGGACTGCGACTGCTGTACCTGTACCTGGTACATACTGTAGGACCGCAGACCGCGGGGCACTGCAATATCTTGTTCCAGTACTAGTAGAGAGTCCGGGGGAAATAGACTTACCGCGGTACTGTACCGGCAGCACAGCAGCCCGCGGGGCACTGAAATGTTTTGTTCCAGTACGCCAGTACGCCCCGTTGAAATGCAGTGGCTGACCGCGGTACTAGTACTAGCTAGTACATGTACCACCCACAACGGACCGCTTGGCAGTGGAATATTTTGTTCCAGTAGCCCCGCGCCCCGCTGAAATAGAGTGACCGCGGTACTACGGTATTACCTCGGAAATGCGACCGAGGTAGTACTTCTCTTATAGGATTCCACGAAATTCCGGATCTTGCACTACTGGTACTATGCCCCATAGTTGGGGTACTTGAAGACGTTTTCGGTAGATTTATGTGGACCATACTCAGTCCAAACAATAGTACCAGCAGTTTGGGAACTGCGACTTTCGTTGCACTTGCAGTAAATTTACATGTGGTACATATGGAACGAATGCGACAAGTTTCGTAAGGTACCCTTTGGCTCATTTGTAATACTTGTCGATAGAATGGTTGACACCAAAACTCTGACAAAGTACAAATGTATTCTTGCTTCGTTCATGTCTTTTCTCCACAATCGTCCTGTTGGAGGTGAGTATCATCGGGATCATGTTCATGCAATGGAGGTGTTAGCTGCTATAACTCGAATGATGTGCTGCGGTATATGAATTTGAAGACTTTTGGGACAACAGAACCTGCGGGAGATGCGAATCCCATTTCAGCACGAGCAAACTCCTTGGCAATGGACAAGAAAGCAATCTCGTATTTCATGCCTAATCGCGACATGTGGAGTGTGACAAGAACTGAAGGTAACCCTACCCGTAGTGCGCTCGTAAATGGTCTGATCAAGCGTGTCAAGAAGAAAGAGGCAAGGAAACAAGGTGGATTCGCAGACTCGACGGCCCATGCTTGGTCAGGAATTTGTTGTAATGCATGACCTTTTGAATCGTAATGTTTTGTCTGCAGGCCAGAGGGGTGAAGGTGCACATGATGTATTCTGGAAAAGGTATGGTATATCGGCGATGGTGAACTTCCAATTCCATTTGATAGCTCGAGTTGATGACTCAACTCAACTTGTACTGGAGCATATTCGAGTCCACGATGCGTTTCCAAATGCATTGAAAACCAGATTGAACTGGTCCAAAATGTGGACGATGAACGAGATGCACCATGGCAGATTGTGTTGGGGTCCCTGAATCCTGTATATTGTGTTTGTGCTCACTGCATTGTGGCTTGAATTAAATTTGAAGTTGAATCCGACAGCAATGAATTCTCCATATGTTTTTGCATCAGCGATGACGTACGTGTTCCAGATGGAGGACTGAAGACGAAGGCAATGATACAATCTTTATTTACACGTATGTTCAGACGCCAGGAATTCAAGGGGGAGGAGAATGGTGACGGTGAATTGTCTATGCTGGGAAGTCACAGCATTCGAAAGTATGCTGCGACATTTGCCCGACGATGTGGGGTCACTAAAGACGAGAAAGATATCAGAGGTAGATGGAAAGGAACAGGTAGAGTATCCGATGTCTATGATGATGTTGAGCTTCCATTTCCCGATGCGAAGGTTGCTGAGAAGTTGTGTGGTGGCGGTCCTGCTTTATGTGCCTGACCAGACACTTGACGCGACTATGATGAACACATTCGTTCTGAGTCGAGTCGTTCCAAATATCAGGAAGCGACTCCCAGAATCGGCGTGTCTTGTACTTGGTAAGGCGTTGTTGTGGTTGATTTGCTCTCCGCTTGCTGATGAGTACGCCCGGGCGATTTCAAACGTGACGTTCTTTCGGAATGGGAACATGTTCGCGGGGCAGATGTTGATCCTGAAATGAATCCAATCAAGAAGATGGCGGTGACGGTGTCAGGCGATCACGGAGCAGTCTTCATTGATATGGTTGGGGCAATTGATGTGGATGGAGTAGCTGGACAGCCTGCGCTTGGGACGAATGTGACACTGCGAAATCAATTGTTGGGTATGCAGTCGGGTTTGTTGTCCCTACGACAAGACAATGTGGAGTTAAAGACAGCGGTCAATCGAATTCAATTGAATCTGGAGCGGTGTTTTGGCATTTTGAATGGAAATGTGAGGCGAATTGCATTGCAACCTGCGAGGCGACGGACTGCTGGTGGGGAGAGGCGAGGGCGAAGCAGGAGCGGAGGAGGTGCCTGAAAGAGCTGCTGCGAACGACCTCGCAATGATGGCGACGCTGATGCCGACGCCCAGAAGTCTTCACGACCTCTGGCAAGAGTATCATCATGGAGTCGGTGGGAGGAAAGCAGCTAGACTGTTCTCCTACACTGAGCGAGGTCGCTCAAAGCATCGGTACAGCCGACGCAAGGTTGTGTGGGACTTGGTATCAAGATTGATTCGCATGGGGATACTGCAGAGACCGCCATAGACAAGATTTATGCTGTCTATGGTGGTCAGACTTCAGTGACCAACATCATTAATGGGCTGAAGAGGGATAAGAAGGATGGGACTCTGAATCCCAACTTTAGAATTTAGCTCGCCGTAGTATGTTTTCTACTGTACTAGTACGATACGAAACTATTTCTTACCATTTATACGTACTGTCGTACGCCGGAATCCTCCATTTTAGCACGGCGACAGCACGGAGTTTTTTCTACTTGGGGAATATACGAAGCCCTACATGGTTGCTTTATTTGTTTCATGAATTTTAGGTACATCCGTAGTACTGCGGACAGGTAGTACCCACAGCGGACCGCGGGGCAGTGGAATATTTTGTTCCACTAGTCCCGCGGACCGCGGGGCACTGGAATAAGCCGTCCTGCGTATAGCTATAGCATATCATCATGATTGTTGTTCAGCCACCTCGCCTCTTGACCATCTTGTTGGGCGTTTAACCAGCCCCCAGCCATGTAGCCAACGCAGTGCTCTCACGTTTTGTTGTTCCAGATTTGCAATTGAGATTAAATTGGTGAATGTCATTCTAATGTTGGTCATAACGATTTTCACGTAGCAACTATGACTGAAAAGTCGAAAGCTGATTCCGAAATGGATTTCGACTAACTCTTCGGGAATGTTAATGTCAGAAAGTGTGTATCTTTGATTCAGAAAACTCGATCTGCTGTCAAATTCGAAGTCCCTGTGAAGGTGATGATAATGTCTCTCACATTATGATTCAAACTTCCTCGAATATTTGCTGGGGAATTTCAGGACTGCAGGCCATCCTCCCAGCGCAGCAATCCGTTCCTAAACTGATACAGTTAGGAGAGGAGATTCATAATCCAGCACATGGCGAATAAACCAGATTCCTGAGGATAAGTAAGGATGCGTATCAGGAGAAAGAGAGAGATTCGATGTGATCAGTCTCTTCATTACAACATGGGAATCACCATTAGATGGACTCCCTCGTAGCACATCTCCGCTGTGGTCCCGTCTTGCTCGCTTTCTCTTACTTCTTCAAGCGAATTGACGATACACTTGAGACTAGCACCTATTACCTCTCCTCCACCAGCCGTAGCACAATCGTTCAAACATCGCAATTCGATGATCGGAAAGTTAGTAACAGCATCTTTATCGATGCAACTCATGTGCTCCTTCGGCTTATCTGAACGAACGACATCAAACACCGGGTCCGTAATCCCGCTACCATAATGAAGACAAATGGCACTGTTAAAGGGAACATGAGCCTGAGTGTGCAGGCGCACGATCTTTGAATAGAAAATCGCGCCACACACAGAGGTGAATAGAATCCCAAGAAAGGCGTCTATGGCAAGCATGTAGCGGACTCCTTCGCACACTTCATCCGTGGGCACTGCGACATCCCAGTATCCCAGGTCTATAGATGCACGGTAAAAATATTAGTCATCGGGGCGTATAGTGGACAGAGCCCAACCCGTGTTACAAATCATATACTCATTCGGTATTTGTAAATCACTTCCCTTCCAAGATAATTCGAAAGCAATCACGTAGTAATTCGATATAGTGTTGTCATCAAAGTCATAACCTATGCAGCACAACTCGGCAGTCGAGAGCCCGAGAATGATATCGTTTTCTTCCTACGAGATCAAGCCTCACTCCCAGCGGACGACTGATCACTGAGGCGTCGCAAGACCATTGATGGAGATCAACGTGATGTCGTACTGCAGTGTGGCATCAGGAGGGATGCCCCTCCTCGGAACTCCTGTGCTGCCGTAAGCCAAAACCGGAGGTATGATGAGTCTCCTCCTCTCTCCTACACACATCCCTTCGAGTCCCACGTCCCAGCCAGGTGGAAACTGACCAAACGGCTGTTTCCCAAGGACGAAATAAAGGGTCACGTCATTTCCTCGTCCAGGAACGGCCTCTCCGTTGATCTTGATCGCAGATCCATCGAAGACAGCTCCTGTGTCTACAACGGTCCCGAGGTAAGATATCTCGAGCAAGTCATCAGTGGTTGCACCACGATTGCAAAGTTTGGGAGGCAAGAGCTGGGTCACTGTTAGTCGCTGATTTTCTTGTGCTGTCACTGCCTGTCCGCCTTGCACGGACCCATCGGCATTTCGCTGCGTCGTGTCTCCAGCAGGCGCGACTTGCGTTGTCACGTCTCCTTTGGTGCCTACATTGGCTAGTAGCTGCTCTCTAAAAGCGGACGGATCGCGGAAACGCAGCTCCACGGCACCATCCGCGGGGGTGTTCTTGGTAGCCTGAGATACCATGATGGCAACCCCTTGAGCATTTGTACGCTCAGTACTGTCCCCGTTGACACTCACAAATATAAATCCCTTTCGAATTCCCAACACATCTGCAAGCCCTCCGTCCACAATGGATTTAACAAACACTCTGGTATTGGTTCTAAACTCCACTTGTCCGAGCTCCAAACCCAGTCCTTTCGACAATTGGCTCTTTGGAACGTAAATTGTGACCTCGTCAGATGGCGTCGCAGCGGCTTGCCGTTGAGCGAATCGTTCAAAACTGTCGTCAGTCTTGAGATCGCGATAGGATGAATCAAAGCCGGTGTTGGCGTAGGATTCCGTCTCGTCAGTAACTGCTGCAGAAGCCAAGCTCGGAACAGTCAACAGACCCGCCAGGCCAATTATGGCAGCTCGACGCGTTGTGGCGCGTATCAACGAGATGCGATCCTTCGTCTCTACGAACGGAATGAGGGATGCACCAGTCACTTGAAGCCCTTTTGTAACAGGGCCAATCGACAATCCACTTGCATTGTATGCATACAAGCAAGATAGCACGACCGCCGATACGAAACATCGGAAGGGCGACATTTTACTCCGATTATTTATGACATACGTTCATCAGGTATGCATACAAGTGTATTTGAAGATTTGAAGCGCAAGTCCGAAATGTGCTTCACTTCGATCACAACCTGGCAGTACAGTACGTGGTACTGTAGTGCATACAAGGTCCAATAGCACGTCAGCACGTCAGCACGTCCTACCCCATATACGTTTGTACATACTCTATTTCCAGTACAAGTACTTGTACTCTGAACTCTGAAGTAGTGTACGACTAGTACCAGTACCAAATACTCTGTCGTATTGAGTGCATGATGTGTGATGTGTCATTTACTGGTACTATCTGTAGCTACAGTAGTAGCTATGCACGTATCATATATATTCAGATCTACGCACTTTGGCTGATGCTACTAGTACTAGTACTACAGTACGAGTGACGAGTACGTCGACTTCCGTGCTACAGTACAAAAAAATCATGATGTGTTGCAGTGTTGCAGTTGCGCCATTGATTATACTTTAAAATACAGCAAGCGACGGGCGATCGCATTATAACTTCACTTTCATTGGTTTGGACTTCAGATAGTCACCAATCCTCATCTCCTTACGCCTTTGTACGCCAGTATTCGCAGCTATTGCAGGTGCTCTGGCACTCAAAATCAGGTTCATTGTCCCACCCGCAAACCTTGTTTTGCCAACTTTCTTGTGCTGCCAACCATGCGCATGTCTTGAAACCAAGACGGTCATTGACCCAGAACTTGTTTGCAGAGTCCTTGCACACATCTTCAGACTTGCTCCTTGCTCCTCCCCAGTAAGCGCAACTGTTGCAGGTCTTCTGGCAATAATAGTCCGGATCACTGTCCCATCCACAGTAGGCTGCTTGCGCTGATGCCGTCGAGGCCAACCATGCACAGGTTCTCTGATTGCCGTTGATAACGAAGGTAGCTGTCGAATCATCAATGCAACCACTACCACTTCCAGCTGTAGGGGATGGGGTAGGTGCTGGTGTTGGAGCGCGAGTGGAAGGGCGAGTGGAAGGGCGAGTGGCAGCTCGTGTGGGTGCTCGTGTGGGTGCTCGCGTGGGTGCTCGCGTGGGTGCTCGCGTGGGTGCTCGCGTCGGTGCTCGTGTGGGAGCTCGAGTGGGAGCTCTGGTAGGCGTTGCGGGGATGGATGTCGTGGTTGGAGATCCGGTGGGAGTACCAGTACAATATGCAGGCTTCGGGTTGGTTTTGGTAAGTTTGCACACCTCAGACTGGATCCATTTCATCTGGACACTAGTTCGGGCATACACTCCCGGCTTTCCAGCAAGCGCGCATCCGTCACCCCAGGACACGACTCCGACTTGCGTGTGAACGCCATTGACAATTCTTACGATTGGTCCACCAGAGTCACCTTGGCACGAATCCTTACCACCTTGGTCGAACCCTGCGCAGAACATGGTGGCCTGGTCAATGCTTCCGCTGTACTGCTGGTTGCACTTGGTATGAGCAACGACCGGAACATTGACTTCTTGGAGGAAATCTGGGTAGGTCTGACTCCCGCTTTGAAGGTCCCCAAAGCCTATCACCGTAAGTACCTCATTGGCGGCTGGAAGCTGTGAATCGGCATTCAGAGCGATGGGGGTCACTCCCGTCACAGGCGCATTGAGTCTCATGATCATCACGTCATTCACGTTACTTTGAGAGTTGTAGTTTGGGTGCTGGACGAGCTCAACAACTGTGCGAGCTTGAGCTCCGTTGATGGCCTTACCCGTCTGATAGGCACTCACAATGACCCCAGTAGGGAGATTGCTACCATTGCAATGGGCGGCGGTGAGAACAATGTCAGTATGGATGAGACTAGCTCCACAACCGCGCTCCCACTCGACGAAGTAAGGGTACCTCCCATGGCAGCCTGGGTTCCTCCGACGATGCGACTTGTTTGACTCTACGCAAGTTGGGTTCCTCAATGGTGTTGAGTTGACCTTCCTCGCTGATGTCGAGATCTTGGTTGCTGATGAGTTGCCTTGGCAGAAACGGATACTAGAAGTGCGGCAACCATGGCGCAGTTACGAAGGGACAATGAAAGCATGGCTCGATGTTTTGTTTTGCAAGCTTAGATTTTGTGAGTCTAAACTTGGTGTGCAAGCAAGATATTGGGTTGCGACCGAAGGAGTCATGATTGTGCTCATTCTGATGTTACTACTCGGGAATCAGTCGTCTATACCAGCAATTAAATTCGTAGCACGACTTCTCTCGGTAACTATTGCAGCCAGCGCCAGCGCAGTACGCGGAATCATACTGTCACTGTACGTCTTCTTGGGCGTTTAGTCGAGTCCCACTTGACGTTTCGTGGAATCTACCCTACTACTTGTATTGTACCTATATCTCTATACTGTACAATACAGACTTCGGTCATATGATAGTCTTTCTATCTACTGTAGCTAAAAATACAGGTTGGAATTGCATGACGCTGTGTGCACAGTTGTATGTTTTTAGTCATGCTTGGAAGGAACCGGGAGTAAGTGTGCGTGTACACTGTCTTCAGTTCCATGTACGAGTACTTTGTAGACGTTCACCCTCCACGTACTTGTGTACCGGTACCAGATGCTACGCCCGTTCGAGGTGCAAGTACAATCAGCGGTGGAGCCCCAGGCGAGCACAGGCCATGGGCCAGCATCC
Organism: Fragilaria crotonensis; assembly: GCA_022925895.1. Classification (NCBI taxonomy): domain Eukaryota; phylum Bacillariophyta; class Fragilariophyceae; order Fragilariales; family Fragilariaceae; genus Fragilaria; species Fragilaria crotonensis. The sequence goes on from JAKSYS010000349.1 coordinate 26,966, forward strand.
ATCAAAACCAACAATGAATTCCGACTCCGAGTTTCCGACCCTGCAATGAACTGAGTTTTCATCTCCAAAGAGAGTGGCATTCGTACCTGGTACAGTAGCAATTAGCAATCAAATGGTTGGAATCAGCAATTGAAAGGTGATGAAAAGACCAGCTTCTCCAGATGTCGCACTGTTCATATTGATACAAGGAAGGTTGACTGGTGGACTTTCTGTTCCCAGACGATCGTTTCCACTTGAAGGGAAACATTGTCCGACGATGGGGCCAGCTTGTTTTGAGTCAATTCAGCACACGTCGAACGACCAGGAGGCAAGCGGTCAGCGCGAGACCAGAAAAAAAAAATAAACCGAACGAAAAAAGGCCCTCCGCCTCCTCTTTCCGAGCTGTCCGACTTTTTTTCAATTGGGCCTACGAGCCTCGGGATTTTTTTACGTTTCGAGATTTTGCACCAGTCCACCAAGAGTCAAGCTCGTGTCTGGGCGGATCCATACGCCGCGCATGGGATCATTGATACACCAGAGGCTGTGCAAGCCCAGAAAGACATCGGAGCCGACATTATTATTCCTCTGGATGAACTTCCGCCGTATCACATCGATAGAAGCGCCTTGGTGGAGTCAGTTGCTCGATCACATCGATGGGAAGCCAGGAGTTTGAAGGAACATCTTAAGGATGTGCGACAGCAGGCAATGTTCTGCGTCGTTCATGGAGGGATTGTGATCAAGAACTGCGGACTCAGAGTGTTGAGTATCTGACGTCGTTGCCCTTTGATGGTTATGGTATCGGCGGATCACTCTGGAACGGGAGAGAGGAGTTGAAGGAACTATTGGAATGGATGATGCCTTTATTTGACATTGGAGAACGCAAAAACGATTCAGTTCAAGAAGAGCCAGACGCATCGCTTCTGGTTTAACATACTCAACACAAGAATAGCCACATCTCTCAATGCCTTTTCTTCCTTTCCCTTTCCAATCCCATATCACATATCAATCATTTCTGGAACGAACAATGCGTAATGATGAATGCAACAGAGCGGTCGATCAATATAGCAAAACGTGCCAGTATGTTACCTGGTGCAGGAGTACGGAGTAGCTACAGCAACATAATGGCATTGTGATTTGCGATTGGTGCGTTATTCCTGTGATTTTTGAATTCGTCGTATGAATATTGGTGTAGGATTTATGAGAATACAAAGATACTAAGTGCCACTACCGGTAGTACCTGGTACCAGAAGCTACGGTGTTGACGATTGCAAAAAATCTGGCGCGGCCCTTCCTTGATGGATTCACAGCCTTTACGTGGGCATGCATCATGGTCCAGGCTGAAGTTGCTGTGGCCATGGTAAAGCACGATAAGGTGGATCTGAATGCCAACTGGAATGATGGATTCGCAGCCTTACTGTATGCATGTGAAAAGGGCAGAACGGATGTGGCTGTCGCCTTATTGCATCACGATAAGGTGGACGTGAAAATGCCAAGAATAAGCATGGTTACACGGCCCTTGCCTTGGCATGTCGGAAAGGGCACACAGAAATTGTTCGCACGTTCGCGAAGCATCCCAAAATCACTTGTTTGGACAGTCGCTTTGTGTTAGCGAATGAATGGGGTCATGTCGAAGTGGTTCGTGAGCTTCTGATCCACGGCAAGTTTTGATAGAAGCTCGACCAACCGTCGTCGTTTGAGCATTGCTCTCCCGACGGTGCTTGGTTAAAGTCACTCTTTTTGAACCCATTCTTGAGATTTCTCGGACCATCAACCGTGCTGCTGGATGTATCCGCATTTGAACTGTCCTTTGCCCACGCTGGCAAGGCAATGGTCCAACACGAGCGCCACCTTCTTCTGGAGTACCTTGAGTTCGCTTTGCCGTTCAGTTCATTGATTTCGTCGACACCTCGTCTGCTGCGAGTATAGTAAGCTCCATTCATTGCTCAGCATGCATGTGCATATCAAGATCGCGTTGGGCTGGAACGATGATGGACCATGACTCTGGACCTGTACAAACATGGCAAGCCTAGCTATGCATACAATCAATGAGGCGCGTAAAATCTCCGGCTAGACTAATATTCGCTCGCTTGGTATCGCCGTGAAATTCGTTCCAACCCTCGCAGCCACCGGAGGGCAAGAAGTGCACTGGTCGCGCCAATTCGTACATGATTGACAGCCGAATATCTGCTGAGAGGCGGGCTCGATTGCCGACGATGGAGCTGTTGGCTGCATTTTCAAACAGCACAAACTGATTTCTGATGTATTCAAGATCGACTTTTAAACTGGGGTGACGAAATCGCTTGAGTGTATCGACAGTATATACGAAAGCCACATCATGAGCAAGAAGGATAAAGTCATGCATACGGAAGGTCAACCATACCAACGCCGACAGAATTGCGAAAGGCTCCGCTTAAACTAAACGTCACGACCGTCCCAAAGAAAGTCACGATAGTGAACAACTCAATGTAGTACCACTCCCCTTCTTTTCCACAACTTCATCTACACCATCCTCGCTCGCTTGCGACGCCTGCACGCTTCGACATGTTCCTCCAGGCAACGCGTAATTTCGAATAGTTGACACTTTCGAGCAATATCAAGAGCTGTCGAACCAGCCTTATTTCGTAGATTCGCATCGACTCTGTCGCATTGCAACAACTCGCGAACGACATCGACATCGTCCCTGAGACACGCCCAGATAAGGGCTGTGTTACCGAGAGCTCCTTTGACGTTCGGATCCACCCTCTCGCAACTCAAGAACTCGCGAATAACATCCCGATGGCCTTCGCAGCACGCCCAGAAAAATGCTGTACGGCCTTCCTGATCCTTGGCATTCACATCCACCGTGTTGTGCTGGAGCAATGCGCGGGCTATTTCCACATGGCCTTGCAGACACGCCGACATGAGAGCTGTTTCACCAGTGTTCTCCCGAAGGTTCACATCAACATTGTCGTGTTGGAGCAACGCGTGGACGATTTCTACATCGCCTTCTTGACTCGCAATGTATAGGGATGTGCGTCCATCATGCAATCGAGTATTCACATCCACCTTCTCATGCTGAAGCAAATCCCGGACGCCATCGGGAAGGCTGTCTTGGCTTGCAAAGAATAACGCCGTCATACCATATTTATCCTTGGCATCCACATCGACATTGTCTCGTTTCAAGATTTCAAGGGCCACATCTGAAAGACAGTCTTTGCATGCCCAGTATAGCGCCGTCACACCATTTCTATCCTTGGCATTCACATCGACATTGTCTCGTTTCAAGATTTCAAGGGCCACATCTGATAGGCTCTCGCGGCACGCATGGATAAGGGCTGTCCCACCACCCTGATCCTTGACATTTACATCAACATTGTCTTGTTTCAAGATTTCAAGGGCCACATCTGAAATGCAGTCATTTATGCATGCCCAGGAAAGGGCTGTGTTGCCATCACTATCCTTGACGTTCACATCGACATTGTCTTGTTTCAAGATTGCATGGGCGACATCTGATAGGTTGATGCTACACGCCAAGATAAGGGCCGTCACACCATTTCTATCCTTGGCATTCACGTCAACATTGTCTCGTTTCAAAATTTCAAGGGCCACATCTGAAAGGCCGTTTTTGCACACATGGATAAGGGCTGTATCGCCATCCCAACAACCCTTAACGAGCTCACAAGCCTTGTGAGCTCGTTGGAAATGAATCCCCATATTGTGCCCCAGCGCCCGGTTCGTCTCAAAACACAATGAAGAAAGGGCGACTCCGCGACCAGCTCAAACCGTTCAAACTGCCTGCGATTTGTGTGAAGGCCCAGTCAGAAGCATCCCGTAAGAGAATGCCCCGCGACCAGGCCGGTTTAATTGGGGGACATCCCCCAAAATACCCAATTAGGCTAATTGGGGGAGATTTTGGAGGCTAATTTGGGGCTAATTGGGGGAGATTTCCGAAACGTCAGGAAAATGTAACTAAATCTCAGCTTCATGAGTCTATGCTGCTGTAATTTTTTCAAGGGAGAGGTTAGTGTTTGCACTGGAGGAGGAAACTTCCAACAATGAAAAATCAGTTGACATGAATTTCATCCAAACTGATGACTGCAACATCTGACTATGCATGTTCCTGGGGATACGTAAGATAGTACCAGCAATCTGCCATACAAGCACTTCTTCAGGTTGGGGAAGCAACAACCCTTGTGGTGAATGCCTCATCAACCATTGCAAGACATCTTCAAACAACTGGAGCCATCTTAAGGTTTTTTAAGAATTGGTTTGATTCTTCTTTGATACTACATACTGACAAATTCTAGGAATTCATCGTTGAGTTGATCCACAACTTGTACATCAACCCTGCAAACTTTGCTTCTTGTTTGTTCAATGTAAAAGTTCAGCAAAATCAGGGCCATTAATATTAACAAGCTGATTAGGTAGGCATTGAGGTGTCTCCAAATCAGAACCTTAATGAGAGTTCCCTTGTCCCACAATAATGGAAGTTCCACCATCAATGAGAAAACCAAACACTCGCTCCTAGGAACCACCACCAATTCTTCTTCTTGAGACAGAGAATATTTATCTGATGTTTAATTCAACAATGGATTCCACCCTCAATGAAGATGTTATTGTGTTTTGGATCTCTTATGTGATGATCTGAAGATGTACTTGCATTTTTCTAATTGGGTTAATTGGGGGGGAAACCGAATCCTGCCCACACATTGCAGAGCACATAACCCAATAAAAACGCTTAATTGGGGGAGATTTTGAAACTCAATTGGGGGAAATGACCCCCAATTAAGGTGATTTCCCCCAATTAAACCGGCCTGCCCGCGACGTCGGATCCGTAAACCTCGATGAGTCGGTTCGTTGCTCTGCACAGGCACTTGCTCGCCAAGTCACGGATGATAGCATTCAAGACATGATGGATATGTTTATCTGGTCACCATTTGGACTTCCCGAGAACGAGAAAACATCCGGTCATCTGCACTGTAAGAAAACCACCAACAATCTGGAAGATGTGGCGTTAACTAAGGAAACTCGAAGGAAAAGGGACGGCACGAAACGCCGACGTCGTCATCACAAGGAAGGTAAACGACGTTATGATACGGACGAGGTGAGAGATATTCCCGATGAACGCTCCTGTGACAGTCTTGCCAAAACAGTGGCCACCTCGAACCCAAATCAAGCAAAAGAAGGGCGAATGCCGTCACAATCAAGTCACTCACCAGCGGCAACTGACATCTGAAGGCCCAAGGGCCGCATGATTTGTCGGCAAGTCTTCGTGAACGCAGACCTCGCAGCACATCGATGCAGTTGTTGTTTAATCACTGATCTTCACTATTCTCGAATCATCTAGTAATCTGAAAACTCTCCGTGTCATCGGCGATAATGATTATAGGAATACTCCGTATGAAGACAACCAAGTTTGCGACCAAAATGTTCCATCGCGATCGCGTTACCACATGCTATCTGAGTAGACATTGAATACCTTCAAACTCCAAATTGATTTTCTCTATCGTCGTTGTCTATTATTCTATTGGTATCACCATGACGGATAGAGTTACAGCACTTCCTGGTCCATTAATCATGTCAGATTTCATCAGCAAAAAAGATGGGCGGGTTGCTCAATTGCTCACTACCTGCAGGAACATCAACCTGCATCACCCAGACTTCCTTGCTACTTATCTCATTGCTCACCCTCTTTTTCTCAACTGCCATCTTGTCGGCCGTATCATTTTCCTCCTCAACGTTGCGTTGCATGTCTTCGACTTGAGCTTGGATTTCTTCCGAGGCAAGCTTCTCAGCTGCCATAGCTTCGTCCACAAGCGCTTTCTCGGCAGCGACACGTTCTGCTTCAATTCTGTTTCTCTCCTCCTCCAGCTGTCTGGCTTCCGCTGCCTTCTTTGCGGCTTCAATTCTTTCAGCCTGAAGCTTTTGAGCACATTCTTGGGCTCGCCCTGCCCCGTGGAACCCCAGGGCTGTCACGGCAGCAAGCGCCGAAACAAGCTTCTGTGTCGCCTTACTAGCGGCAGCTACTGCAGTTTCTTCCGTCTTGTCACCTGCAGCAGCTTTTACACTGAAGAATGCAGCTTTCCCGCCTTCGATCAAGCCGGTGGCGAGTCGGGAAGCAGCAAAGCCAACTAAGTCAGCGTCTGCCTCCTCGTTAAGCTGTCGTAATCCCTTTTCGGGAGTGACAGACTCGACAATTATAGAAGTGATGTCGTCGCGCGAGAGAGTTTGCCAATAAGTCGGCTCCCTTTTCTTCTTTTTCGGTTTTGAAGGAGGTGAAATAGCTCCTACCTCTTCCCATGGTTCCGCCGACGCCGGTGCTTCAGACGTATCAGGTGTGGAAGTAGAGCCTGCAACCTGGGTCGCTGGACTCTCTATCTCATCTTTCGTGTCCTGAGCATCTGCGATTGCCAATGGCTCCTCTGACGCTTCCTTTTCTGGAGCAGAAGATGTGAAGGTAGGCTCTGCAATCAGGCTAGCTAGACTCGCTGCCTCGTCTTGCATGCCTTCCATGCCCAAGACTTCCGACGGCTCCTCTGACGCAACTTCTTCTGAAGCAATGGACGCGGAAGATGATTCTGACGCACCTTCTTCCGAAGCAATGGACACGGAAGATGATTCTGACGCACCTTCTTCCGAAGCAATGGACGCGGAAGATGATTCTGACACAACTTCTTCCGAAGCAATGGACGCGGAAGATGATACTGACGCACCTTCTTCCGAAGCAATGGACACGGAAGATGATTCTGACGCACCTTCTTCCGAAGCGATGGACGCGGAAGATGATTCTGACGCACCTTCTTCCGAAGCAATGGACGCGGAAGATGATTCTGACGCAACTTCTTCCGAAGCAATGGACGCGGAAGATGATTCTGACGCACCTTCTTCCGAAGCGATGGACGCGGAAGATGATTCTGACGCAACTTCTTCCGAAGCAATGGACGCGGAAGATGATTCTGACGCAACTTCATCCGAAGCAATGGATGCGGAAGATGATTCTGACGCACCTTCTTCCGAAGCAACGGACGCGAAAGATGATTCTGACGCAACTTCTTCCGAAGCAATGGACGCGGAAGATGATTCTGATGCACCTTCTTCCGAAGCAATGGACGCGGAAGATGATTCTGACGCACCTTCTTCCGAAGCAATGGACGCGGAAGATGATTCTGACGCACCTTCTTCCGAAGCAATGGACGCGGAAGATGATTCTGACGCAACTTCTTCCGAAGCAATGGACGCGGAAGATGATTCTGACGCAACTTCATCCGAAGAAATGGATACGGAAGTAGATTCTATAACCTGACTTGCTGGCTCCTTCTTTTTTCTCTTTCGTGCTTGAGAAAGCGAAACCGCCATAGCGACTTTCGTTGGCTCCTCTGCCACCATTACTTCTGAAGATTCCTCAATCTGGCTCGCTAGGATCGCTGCGTTATCTTGCATGTCCTCCACGGCAGCGATTGCCGATGGTTCCTCTGACGCTGGTTCTTCTAACTTCAGGGATAAAGAGATGGGGCCTGCAACCTCATTAGCTGCACTCGCCTCCATATCTTGCACATCTTCAGAGTTGCCGATTGCAGATTGCTCCTCAGACGCCTCTTCTGCTGAAGTAGCCGATTCGATGACCGATTCGAGGGGAGGGTCAGCACGCATACCAGCTGGACTCGTTGTCGCATTTTGCAAGCTCACTGTGTCGACGGTTTCTGATGGCTCCACTGACGCCTGTTCGTCCGAGGAAATAGATGTAGAGGAAGGTTCCACAACCTGGCTCGCTGGCTCCTTCTTTTTTCTCTTTCGTGATTGTGAAGGCGAAACCAGCTTCGCGACTTTCGTTGGTTTCTCTGACACACTTAGTTCTGTCTTATCTTGCACATCTTTAGTGTCGCCGATTGGAAATGGATCCGCTGACGCCTCTTCTCCTGAAGTAACCGATTCGAGGGCAGGGTCTGCACGCAGGCCAGCTGGACTCGTTGTCGCATCAAGCAAGCTCACTGTGTTGACGGTTTCTGATGGCTCCACTGACGCCTGCTCGTCCGAGGAAATAGATGTAGAGGAAGGTTCCACAACCTGGCTCGCTGGCTCCTTCTTTTTTCTCTTTCGTGATTGTGAAGGCGAAACCAGCTTCGCGACTTTCGTTGGTTTCTCTGACACACTTAGTTCTGTCTTATCTTGCACATCTTTAGTGTCGCCGATTGGAAATGGATCCGCTGACGCCTCTTCTCCTGAAGTAACCGATTCGAGGGCAGGGTCTGCACGCAGGCCAGCTGGACTCGTTGTCGCATATTGCAAGCTCACTGTGTTGACGGTGTCTGATGGCTCCACTGACGCCTGCTCGTCCGATGAAACAGATGCAGAGGAAGGTTCCACAACCTGGCTCGCTGGCTCCTTCTTTTTTCTCTTTCGTGATTGAGAAGGCGAAACCGCCTTTGCGCCTTTCGTTGGTTTCTCTGACACACTTAGTTCTGACTTATCTTGCACATCTTTAGTGTCACCGATTCGAAATGGATCCTCTGACGCCTCTTCTCCTGAAGTAAATGATTCGGGGTTAGGATCTGCTGTCAGGCTCGCTGGACTCATCGTCTCATTTTTCGAGCCCTCAGCGTCGACGATTTCCGATGACTCCATTGACACCTGTTCGTCCGAGGAAACAGAAACAGAGGAAGGTTCCACAACCTGGCTCGCTGGCTCCTTCTTTTTTCTCTTCCGTGATTGAGACGGCGAAACCGCCTTCGCGCCTTTCGTTGGCGCCTTCGACACCGTTCTTCCTTGTGAAGTAACGGATGAGGAGGCAGATTCTTTCATCGTTGGCAGTTCTTCCGATGCGACGGATGCGGGAAAAGGTGGACTCGCTGTCATTCGCACGTCCTCAGTGATATTGATTGCCTCCAAGACATCTTCCAACAGGCTCTTCGTCTCAGCAGTTACGGTACCGACAGGCACGTTGTTGTCAATGGAGCCTTCTGGCTGCAATGCCGAGGAGCTATCCTTTTCCTCAGCAATAATTTCAGAAACAACATGTTGTGCCTCGAGGGTCGAGGCACCTTTGGTAGCAGCTGCTTCCATAGCAAGACGAGCCTCCAGAAGTGATCGTTGAAAAGCGAACTGGGAGACTCGTGCGGACGGGTCTCGTTCCTCATCTAGCTCGGTATCCGCAGCTCCGTCCTCAGATTGCCGAAGCACCAGACGAGTGGAAAACAGCCTTCTCGAACTGCTTGAACTGCTTGCATCCTGGCTCAGATTAGATTGCTGTTTGCGGACGAGCCACGAGCGGTGTGATGAACTCTGCAACGACTTTTTCTGGTTGGCGTTCGACAACGGAGGCCGCACAGATGACGCAACAAAACTTGCAGCAATCGTTGTTTGTGGCAGCGACAGGACAAGACCAAGCCAGAGGGCTGTGGTGACAAGAATGGTTCGATTTCCCATGGAGGTGGCTGTTTGCGATGAGTTTCGGTAAGATCGCACTGATATATTGATCGCAGAAGATACTGTTCCAGCTGGCTTATTATGGATCTTCAAGGCCTGACACCTAAGACACGCAACATGCAGTTTGCAATTGGCAGCGCAGATAGGCATGAATACGATCTACTACTACTAGACTGTGCTACTTCTACCGGTAGTATGACATACTCCAATAGTAGAACTATTCACGGTCCAATCTACTGGAGTACTGTGGAGTAAGAGTACCGGTACGTCCCTTTTCACGGAGCAAGTGACGAGTGACGACATGCCCACAACAGATGACGACCGTTCGCTCTTTTCGAGGTTCATGGATTCATGGTTCATATGTTCATATCCTTTCAGTTTTTCCTTCAACTTCCACGTGGCAGGTTCTCACTGCCGAAAACTTGTGTGGACGATGTATCCCTGACCTGTGGCACAATGACGCGTACTGGCCTCACGACTCACGACTACACAGCCTAAGTCTAACAATACATCACCATGATTCCAATCTTCGTCGGAGCCGCCATAGTTGGTTCTGAAGGACAATGGATTGGCCTCCTCTTAAGACATCGGCAGCGTTTGTAAGTACTCCAGGTGCAGCACCGTTAGTAATGTTGCCATCCCCCCAAATCTGGGTAGAACTGCTGGTTGGTTAACTGCAGTTTCTAAGGGGGTGCTCGCTGCTTGATGCTCGGACAAAGAACATTGCACCTCAAACCTCCAACCCTCGCTGCATCGCTACTTGTGGCTGAGCCATTGAATGACAAGGTCACTAAAGTAAGCAGCAATCTTTCTTATTGGTGAGCAGCCTTCCATCATGCCAGTGAAATCTCAAAAATTCCAGCGCCAATCATGATATCTTTGGTGTTGGGCATCAATGCTCCTCTTGTGGATTTGATCGAGATTGTTCGCTCACAGAAGCCGGATGTTGTCATGCTGCTGGGCCCGTTCGTCAATTTTGCCAACAGCGAAACGACATTGGAGCTCGACGACGGGACTAAAATGCAAGTTACGTATGAGATATTTTTCGCCAACAAGTCTTCATCCTTGGTGGAAGAGTTGTTTGAGAGCGACGCGGGCCTGCAAACTCAATCCATCCTTGCACCAAGCCTTGACGATGCGGTAGCGCGGTGGGTTTTCTCTCAGGCTCCTCTGGCGGATCGATTGCCTCAGGAAGGCAAGATGCTCAATCTTCCAGGTGCCAATGGTATTGAGATTGGGGAAACTTGGTTTGCACCACGTTGAGAACGCTGGACGAATGGGAGGGGATCCTCGTCACATTCAGTGTGTTCCCAATCCATGCACACTTCAAATCAATGAAATGGTCGTTGGCATAACATCGAACGATGCGCTTTTTCAAATGAGCGCCGATGAGGCAAACGCGAACCTTGCGCCAGGATCTCGATTGACTCGCATGGTAGAACATTTCTTGGAGCAACGGAGCTATTATCCTCTGTTTCCACCAGCTTTGGGGACAAACTTGGGTTTTCGTCAACTAAAATGCTGCCAAATGCCATGCCGACCTGATGTGTTGATTCTGCCATCCAAGCTCGCATGGTTTGCCCGTGCTGTGTGCGACTCGACAGTAGTGGTCAACCCTGGCCACCTTGCCAAGGGCCCATCGGGCGGAACCTACGCGGTTATGAATATTCACCCTTTGGATCGAGAGGTGTTGGAGGCTGCCGGCGGCGGTGGCGGTGGCGATGACGTTGAAATGGAGCATATGCCACAAGACCGCGTGACGATTGAAGTCAAACGAATCTGAGGGGCTTGCTTGGCACTTGGTTGAGCGATACGAGAATGGGGGTTTCTTTCCAGACATGCCGTCGAGTCGTCGAGTGTTGTGACTTGTGACTGGTGTGACGTTGTGATTCGATTTGCAGAATTCGTACTTCATTCTGTGTATGATGGTATGATGGTATTGTGCATACATCGGTTCGATATCAAACCATATATTTGTATGCTTCTGTTGTTGATTAATGTCGTATCGGACGTAGACAGTATGTGAATAATGCGTTGTGCTTTCATATTAGATACTCCGACTCTAGCTAGAGTACTTTGCTCTCTAGCTAGGATACTGAAAACTGAAACGATGCAAGCTTTTATGACTCGAGCCTTAGCGGTACTCCGAATTCAAACGCTTACAGAGAGTCACAGTCAAAAACAACTAACTCATTCACCAAGAGGAAAGTCACCCCAATCGAGGACTCGGCCGTCGCCATCCGTATACACATGGGAGTTGGAGAAATTAGCGCCTATGTGCACGTCTCCGACAGCTGCTCCTGGTTGATGTTGGTGACTAAGCACGGAAAAATGGTCCAATGGAGGATCGGGGAGTGCCTGAAATTCACGTTGATATTGCTGAAGTTCCATTTGATGATGCACGCCTCCAACACCTCTCTCCAATTGGATCAGTTGATGCTGGAGGCTAGTACTGGAACTAGCATCTAGCAAGAGATCCGTCTGTGACTGCATTCCACTTCGTTGCTGTTGAAGTGCCATCTGACGTTGTAGTAACCCCATCTGTGGTTGTTGAAACGCTGCATTCCTGCTCCAAAGCGCCGATGATTGTTGTTGCTGAGCCCACATGTTGGGGATCATGCTCGCAAGTGTTAAGTCGGTCTGCTGCTGATGGTACTGGTGCTGCGCTATTGGGAGAAGGCTGGAGACTTGCTCCAAAGTCTCCTCTTGGTGTCTTGCCCAACTGTACGCCTTTTGAGAAAGCAAGTTAACAGAGCTTTCTTGCGGAGCACCTGAAACAGAAGAGAACAGACGGCTGTCCAAAGGTGATGGTTCAACGCTTATCATCGAATCTGATTCAAGAAGATTAACTTGCTCTGGTCGAGATGCTGAAGCCATAAGCGTGGTATTGGCAATAGAGTCCACCGTTTCCTGAGCCTTAGCTTCACGGTCGGATCTTTCCTTCGACTTCATTTGGCTGTCTTTTTCTCTCCATATGGCAATAGCCTCCTTGTACACAAGGCGTGCCTCTTGTTCCTTTTTGATGTGCTCATCACGAATTTCAGCAGGTGCATCATTCCACATTTTCGACAGAAGGGCTGAAATCTCTGCTTGACTTAGGCCCGGATTGTTCTTCATAGCATCCGAGCGCCGTTTGTTCGAGAATGATAAAAATGCTGACATGGGGCGCTTAGGGGCATCGTGTGGTTTCTTTTCACGTTTGGCAAGCACTTTCCACGGACCCTTGTACGTCAGAACTTCAGCCTCGTACCGCGCTCGATCCTTGCGAGCCTTCTCTTCCCAGACTTTCCGTTCCATTGCACTCATTGACTTCCAATATGCCGAAACCATCTTGGCAACATTAGTGGTCTGCACATTGAGTGAACATATCATGTTAGTACCTGTAAGGCGTGGCGGACATGGCAACTTGAAGTAGCGCAAATCTTACCTTCTCAACCTCTCCACCACTGGCGAGCGACTCCCGAATCTCCCGATGCTTCTCGATGGAGAAGAAGATGAAGGCGCTCTTAAATCGACGAGGTGCATCTGGAGCCTTTTTATACTTTTTGACTGGAGCTGGTCCCTTTGCTGCTGCAGATAACTTCTTGGCCACCGCAACTGCGGACGCAGGTGTGCGCATCTTGACAAGATCAGGTAGTGCTCCTTTGTTGGTGATGAAAATGCGTTCATTGATAGCATCTGGTTCTATCCAATAATCATTTCTTTCGTCATCGCTCTCGTCGGGATTCATACCTGATATGTGTGTGATTGTGAGAAGTTGAAATGAGTTGTACAGCACGTCACAGAACATGGCATTTAATGTCATATCGTATACTTGGGAAACACCACTACGTCATTCACCAATGAGCGACAACTCAACATCGAACCAAATTGTTGCTTACCTCGCACGCTGCTGTGGTAACTGAAAATCATCAACAAAAGATTGATACAACAACGTTTTGCATCGGTCAGGTTTATCTCTTATTTCAAACTATATCCTCTGACTTCCGCACCGCATCGGGTATCCATATATATAAGACACATTACGCCTGTCGGGATTGCATTTTTTGTCGAGAGTCTTGCCAGATGCCATGTCGTATTGTAGGAACTTAGCAAATGGGACGAGCACGTCATCGCTGGCATTGGTAGAATCCTGAATGTTTAGCGCGTTCATATGCCCCAAATGGGAATGGAATGCGATGCTCCAGAACAGAACCACTCACGAATATGTATAAATAATTGGAGTTGCTGTGGTTTTCTACGAGCCAAACGACACTTGATGCTTCATGTATTCAACTGACCCAAATTTCTGCTGTCACGAAAGCAGAAGGCTCGCAACTAAATATATGCTTTTCCTTGAAACTTCGATTTAGAGATTTCAGACGTCTAGTAGAACTTGACGTACGTGGGACATTCGGACTTAGGGTCATCACTTTCCATACGAAGTGTACACCAATTGGTCCACACTATTACGGGGAGTCCTTGCAGATCATCGGAAAGGTATCCCGTATAATAATTTTATGTTCGCTATACTGTAGTCTTTAGTCACCTTCAAAGTCAAGATTCTTGAACCCAAATTGTCATGTTCGTCCGGAATAACCAGGAGTCAACGACCATGAAAATGAGATATATTAGGGAGATCCGGGTAGAGTCGTGTTTCCACTACGCTTACCTTTCCATAAATGAAAATTAGTGGACGGGAAACTTAAATAAACATCGGACAAAAGAGATCCGGGTTGACATGAAAGAAGGGATTTTCTACTAAATTCCAGAACAAGGATTCCTACGAAACAACAAGTAAGATTCCTCACCGGTTGCGTTTTCACCTACTACATGACGGAGCTATGTTCTCGGCAGATTTAAATTTCTAAGTAGTGTCGTTTCTACTGTTGGATTCGCCGTATTATTATTAGTCTCTAGACTAAATGGTGGTTGGTGGTTTAGGGGCTGAATTTACGGCATTGCAATCGTCGTCATGGTCGGAGACCGACGGTATCGTTTTTTTGTTGTGCGCGCTAAACGAAGCGCGAACTTTACTAATCCAGGACAGGATTCCTCCAAAACATCATCAAGTAAGATTCCGCTAGGTCCCTAGTCGTTGGTGCTTCGTTCTCGACAGATATGTATCGTTGAGCACTGTCGTTTGTTGCGTTGGATCAGTCATGTGAACATTAGTCTGATAGGTACCGGTAAAGTGTGGTTCAGGCGCCGAATCACCGGTATTACAATCGTCGTCATGGCGGAATGAAACGTGTCATGATGTTGCGTTGAGTGCGCACATTTCGTAGTGCGAACGTCGACTTATTCGAATGCTTTTGTCAACAGCATCCTCTTTAGATACCAGTGTCTGCTGGTGTACATAGATATGGTGCAACGTGGAGCTTCGAAGGGAGGAAATTGAACACGTGTAACAGAATCTCGACAAGAGAAACTGAGAAGAAACCATCGGCTTCAAATTTCTACTAAAACCCAAAAATCGACGATTTTCGGAAATTGTGAAGCAAGATTCCCTATTCTCAGATCCGCTATTGTGTCTCATAACCTGCTCATAACCCGTTCTACAGGAAGGTTAGTGGAAACACGACTCTACCCGGATCTCCCTATTGACTTGTTTCATTTAAGAGGCCGGTTTGCGAATTTTAACATTTATCTGCACACAGAGTGCATTGGTCGTTTCTGAACGTGGCGAGTGGCGAGTGGAGAGTGAAGACGCAACCTAACATTTTGTCAGATACCCGAGGTTGTCGCCTCGTATTGTTCGTAGTTTAATCTTGATCATATCATGACTATTCCCTTAGGGAGTAGTACTACGTGGCAGCGATCGTATAGACGGTTTGGAGCCAATAGTTAGCGTCTCCGACGAATATCGTCATTCTCGTACATAGCAGAACGCGCTTCCATGGCGCGATGCCCGATACCAGGATTGCCTGCGAATGCTCGTGTACGAGCAAGTCGGAAAGCTTCTCCGATGAATATGAACGTAGCTCTCAAGAGAAAGCAATGGTCGCTTCCTAACATGCTGGATGGTAGGATGCCCTATTAGTTAAACTCCGGCACCTAGTACGTTAGCCAAAACACGATGATTGCCTCCTATCTCCTATGGCTCGTGTTTTTAATCGTGTGAAGACTCAGAAAAAGAAAATAGTGAGGAGTTCTACGCTAGTCGTATGCGAGTTCCTATTTGTAGTTCCTGGTTAACAAGTATTTTTCCATCATCTCGGGCACTACCGCTGTAGAGTGAAACATTTATGCGCAGAGTAGACTAGAGCTAGTAGCTCTGGTGTTTCGAACAGAGTAAGTGCCCTCCAGAAATTGGTGATACACCAGGGTTCCTACAGAATACTGTAGCCTGTAGCACGTCGTTCTTTTTCATCGCGCCTCTTCATCCCACAGCAACCAGCAACTGGCTCCAAGATCGACGACGTACCTAAAAGGTTGGAACGCGCACACTTACAGAATGGACCATAATTGTTGAGTACCACATTGTGTGCTCCGGCACTGGCGAAGGGGAGTGACGAGCAGATAGCGTCTATGTAAGTACTATGTAAGTGCCGAAGAAAAATGGTCGAATCGGACCAAGCAAAATGTCTCGAAGTATCGTTGGAAAAGTCAAGTCTGTACCTTACCCATTAGCAGAGGGACTTGAACTCCGAGTAGTTCCACGTTGCACCCCACGTACATACAGTACCGTAAATTGCGTAGTTGAAAGTCTGACGGTGCATAAGCTTTTTCGACGGAATTCTGAGGGAATCGCAACGACGGCCTGGTATTTGGAGAAAGGTGTTTCTCATGTGTTATTTAAGTGTTCCTCGTTAAGGAAATCCCTTCAATAACTGAACCCTAGTAGTCCAATTAAGCTTCAGGGAAAGTGGAAGGAAATTCCTTCATTTTTATCCTGGTTGAACAATAGACAATGGCGTTTCCCATAACATGGAGATTTATCCAAATTCAACCCTAACCCCTAAATTGTCGAAGAGGATTGGATCCTGAACTCAACTGTCACGCCTAGCCAGCACCTGGCGGCAGAAAGCCAGGCACATGAGGACCACCAAGGTCATTATGAGTTCCCAAACTGAGACATCATGCATTGGTCATTCAAAATATCAAGATGTAGGAATGGGTTCCATACCAGCAAGCAGTGTAGTACACCACCAAGTTGTCTAAGCTCTTTGCATCACCAAGAATACCACAGTTCAACAGCACATCCTCCATTGTGTTTTGCTGCTCTTTTGTCTGTGCATTAACGCGTTCTTCAAATGTATGCCTGCATTGCGAGAAAACTAGAAAAGGTCTCTGACCTACTATAAACCCTTGCTATTTCTTTAAGTGTTGTTCTCATGATGTCCATAGAACCCACCAGATGACATGTGTAACTTAAAGAAATTGGTGAGGCAAATCCACGCCGACAAGGAATGCCAGAGAAAATTTCAGATAAGAGACCTAAAATCGTCCCATTTTTCCCATGACAGACAAGGGAAATTGTTCTATGCACATTTTGTTTGGATGAGCTCATAAATTCTGCTGCGCTCAAACTAAGGAAGAGTCCTACTAAAGGCTTGTTATTCCTCCTCTACAGACTCAGGTGCAAATTCAGTCAAAGACTGTTAGTCAAAGTAGACAATTATGAAATACAATTTGGCTGCACAAATCTGACCTTCAAAAACGTCATTAATTTCCCCTGGACTCAAGCAAACTTCCTGGATGAATTTTGTGAGCATGATGCTCCCAAATCAATTTTCTCCTAAACCTGCTCAAATCTTGTTACTTAATTGATGTCCACTTGTATTTCTTTCCCCCTGATCCTGTGCAAGGAGCATAATTGATCAATGCCATGGCAGTGCCGTTGCTGTTATTCTGATGAATGCCCAGCCCTCTGTTTGAGAGGAAAAGCAAGTAGACCAGCTCAAGCCAGTTTCAAGTGGAGAAGCCAAAAGTTTAGAGGAAAGTTGGACAACCTGTGACTCCTCATCAATGTGATGTCTTTCCACTGCAGGAAGTCTCAAGCACAGATACAGAAAGCAGAGTATCCTTGATTGTAAGGTACAAGAAGTAAGCTTATCTTATTCCTTCATGTGCACTATTGAGAAACTATTCCTTTTTGTATTTCATTTGTGTCCTCCATCAAAGGATTGCCTTCAGATGACACCAAGGCTTCTCATTTCGGCCTACATCGACACACATTTTTTATGTTCCTAGTATTGATTGATTCTATACATCACATCGATACACATGCTTTTATATTCTTATTGATTAATTCTATTCATCACTGAATAGTACATGTACAAAGCGCACCTTCTTTTTTAATTCTCGCGCTGTGAAGAAATCCATCCGAGATGCTCCGAGTACAAGCACAGCAGCACAGGTACAAGGACTTGTACGAGTACTTGTACCTGGTACAATGCCTACTATACAGCCATAAGCAGATTCGACTACGGTACCACCAGATCCGATTAACTGGCACTCTAACTTCGTAACCGTGACATCATAGGAATCCTGAAAAATCGGCAATGCAATTTTTCAAACGGAGTCTGCACACATACATGTGTGTTTGCTTTGAACGTTTGCCAAAATTGATGCCGGCCCGGTTGCCACATATTACTAGTAGTTTGAAAATATCGAACCGCTCACACTAGTAGTAGTATCTGCTGCTAGGCTTAAATTCACATTTTTGCCACAATTCATTACTGTTGCTGCTTTTGATGCTTATTGTTCCTTGACTGTTGTTGCGTCGGTGTTGTTCTTGCTCACTGTTGTAATTGTGTCACTGTTGTTCCCAAGGTCAAGCTGACAATCATCCTTAACCAGTAGCAACGCTGCAATAGCCACTACCTCCTGTCATACATCAAAAGTGGTGGTTGCACTTGTTGCGATTTTGGTGCAGTGGAGTTTGCGCTCATGACAAGGAACCGCCAAACCGACACCAGTACTAGCAACGCTGTGATGGCCACTAGCTGTCATACATCAGGAGAGGCGGTTGTGCTTGCACTTTTGGTGTGGTGGAGTTTGCGCTCGTGACAAGGAACCGCCAAACCAACACCAATAGCTATGTGGCGACTGTGATTTTGGTTCAGAATTGGGACCAATTTTGATGTGAAACAATATTAGTTCTTTTCTGCTTCATGTGGTCATGTGAGAGTATGAATATATCAGTGGCTGATTGAAGTTCCTATACAATATTTAAATATTGCAGATTTTGCTGAAGCGGCTCCCTCTGATGACTTGAGGGGGAATGGAGGCGTCCCTTCAACCCCATTGGTCGATAATGGTACTAGTCAATCTGGTGATGGATTCTACACAAGAATCACATTACCTTAACAGGCCGCATGCGTCATCGGTCATGCAATGGTTCGCTGTTGGTAGACAGTTCAAGGCATGTCCAGGCATGTATCACGGAAAACATGCATGTTCATGGCGCATGCTGTTCTCAGTTTTGAGGTGCTAATGCCTCAGGAAAGAACACCAGCAGGAAGCAGTTTCGTGTCCTGTTCCATTTCCTTCCAAGCAGTTGTTCCATGTGTTTGTGTATTTGAAGTAGTTTGATCAGTTGATGATGATGTTTGATGATACAGAGCCAAGCTATGACCTGGGACAGTTTGCCATGGCTGCAGAATTGGTCAAAGTGCCAAGTATTACTGTGATGCTGCCAGCAAAGGAAGCAGCAATATCAGAGAACATGCCTGAACCGCAAGGGAACAAGCCAGTGATGATGACTTTTTTGTTGACACTGATCATGCTGGTTGCCAGTAGATGCATTAGTTGGTGTATACTGGCGTGATCCTTTATATCATTGGAGCTCCAATCATTTGGTACTCCAAGCGACAGAATCATATGATGGAATCCTCCACTTTTGGCTTGTGTTCATTGTTGCCATGAATATTTTTCTGGCTCCTGTTGAGTTCTTTGAAGCAGGGTTGCTTGCAGGTTGCAGGTTGAGCTACTAGTTCAGGATGAAGGGAGTTCGGTTGAGTATCTGTGTAATGTTTTCTGTGATAATATGATAAAGAGGCGGCTGTCAAGAATTCCACCAGGCCTGAATCTCAACCTTGAAGGAGAAACCTCAGGCCATTTCGTACCATGACAGGGATAGGGATAGCATTAAATTATGTATGACAGTATGACATAGGGCGATACTTGTAATGGATGTCTTACGGAAGTATGACATACACGTGGTACTAGTACGGGTACTATGCATAGAAGTATGACATACACGTGGTACGGGTACTATGCATACAAGTACCGGAAACCGGTACACATGTATCGGATATTGGACCACCCTACTGAATTCAGTTGAAACTAACTGAATTCAGTTTCCAACTCAAAAATAGGATATCTTTTGAACCAGTGCAAGTATGCGAATGTGTCCACGTGAACAAATACAGAAGGAATCTCGTAGAATTCACGATATCAAGATGCGCTTTATTGGACCGGTAGTTGTTGAGATACGAAATTTTGAAGTTGCGTTGAAGCACGAAATTTTTCATCGTTAAGAATTAAAAACGGCCTCGCAATGGCGACGGTGCCAACATCTCGGTGTACACGACGTTTCTACAACCCCAGACACTTGCAGCTGCAAAGCACGTAAATGAAGGCAATATAGATGTGCTCCATGAGCTTTTGCGGTGTGACAGAAGCAGAAAACGGCTTTGACGACTAGGCAGTCGTATAATTAGGCGTCATGATGATTTTAACGATGGGCACCTCCTCCATACCATCACACTCATGTGGCGGAGGAAGGAGCGCTTGAACACGTCGTCAAGATAATCGACAAGACTATCTTGAAGGTGGGGAGCTGTGGCTGTGGAGGAACAAGCAAACGAAGCTCTTGAAATCCCGACAGTTTTGAACGATGGAGATGCGTCAAAATTCTGAGCTCTGGGTTTCTGTTTTTGACGATGATAATGACCCATCCCCAGAGAATGTTGCATCTCTTACAAGAAGAAATCCCAATGAATGCATAAACCAGTTGTGGAATTCTGTTCCATACTGTGATCGTGGTTTTTGTGGTGGTAATGATGTCCAACCGACACTGATTAGAGCTGATGGCAAGCGGCGCATCACCCAAATCGAATTCAGACCGTTTCTCGCAACAGCACTTGTTTACATTTCATTTGAGGCACAAGAGAGAAAATGTAGGCCTGAAAACTTCATCAGTTGATCGCTCTGTGGTGAGGAAATGGCACTAAAGTCTGCGGTGCACGCGACTTTTGCAGATTGGACACATCATACCCACAACTCATCTGTACGACATTGAATTGCAAAAAAGACATCAAAACGTATTGCAGCTGCAAGGCAGGGTATTGGAAGTGCCCGGTATTTATCAGAAGACGCATGACATCGAGAGATAACGACATTGTAGTTGAGGACTGAATTCAGCGAAATAGAAAATGTCGATTTTTGCTCGAGTTACAACAGTCAATAACTCAGCACCCACACAAGTAACATCCATTTTTCTTGTTACCTGATTTAAAAGCATGTAACAATGCACAAAATGAGCCCTCGATCACCTCCAGAGTGTGTTTAGTAGTTGCGATAGCGACCTTCTTGCAACTACTGAATTCAGTAGTTAGGGTGATTTTTAAGCCGGTATCATATGCATAGTACAACAACTTCACAAGTTGCAGAGCAACACGGCCTCTCGTCATTAATTCGCATACCAGCAACCAGCAACCAGCGACCAGCGACGTTGTCCCAAGTCCTAAGCATGACGTTTCTGAAAGCAATCGCAGCGTCGATTATATCTACCAGTATCATTGGCATCGCATCAGCAGAGCGACTGGGCAACAAGCAGTGTGGACTGACGGTTCCGTCGACTGTTACTTCTCGGTCTGACAAGATCTTGATTGCCCATCGCGGTGCTTCGTTCCACCTTCCAGAACACACGTTGGCGGCATACCGTCTCGCTCTAGAACTTGGAGCCGATTACATTGAGCCTGATCTTGTTGCAACAAAGGACGGAAAACTTATTGCCTATCACAGTGTCGATCTGAACGTAACTTCTGATGTGGCGACTGCCTTTCCAGATCGACAGACGTTTTCAACTACGGGAAATCGTACTGGTTACTGGGTTTTCAATTTTGAACTCGAAGAGATCCGGAAGTTAACTGTGAAGCAACGAGTCCCCGACGCCCGGTCCACCACATTTGATGGGCTTTATACAATTCCGACCTTGCAAGAAATTCTTAACCTTGTTGATACGTGGAATGCTGAGATTCTTCCACAATTGACGACGACCAAGAAGCGTGCTGGCCTGTATGTAGAGTTGAAAGACCCCAAGTGGTTCGAGACGGAGGCGAATCTGAATATTGCTGATTTACTGCTGACTGAGCTTGAATCTTCCTCTCACACTCAATCCATGTTTAACGATACCGAATGTGCCTCGTTGAAATTTGACGAGTATTTAGTTCCGCCATTGGTAATCCAATGCTTTGACGGCGAGACTCTCAAGTATCTCTCTAATGAGTGGACTTCTAGAAGATATGGCATATCCCCTCCAATGATAATACTGGCCACCGAGGAAGATTGTCTGGAGGACAATTGGTGGTACCTTGTCGGGGAGTGGGCACACTTTGTTCATGGTGTAGGGCCTGATAAGGCCTGTTTTGCCCAGGAAGAATCTGCGAAAACCTTTATGGAACTATCTCGGGAGCATGAACTTGCCGTGCATGTATGGACTGAACGGCCCGAACTGTCGTTTGTCCTACCAGCCTTTGACAATCTTGAGCAAGAGATGGAATACCTTGTGTGCCAAGTTGGCGTGGATGGCTTCTTCACGGAAGATGTAGCGCGCTCGGCGGTGTTTTTGGCCAAGGGGTGTGAGGACGCAATGCCGACGTCTAGTCCGTCCACGCTTGCTGATGAACAATGCGCTCATGACTCGGACCAGTCGCCGTACCTAGCTTTTGCATCCGGTATAATGGGATGCTTGGTAGGAATCATCTCGACCATGTTCCTCATGAACTCGAGGTATTGTAAAAGCCGTCGCCATACAAGACGGCAGCTGCGCATTCCAACTCATGAAGATGTTGAGATGATATAGTGTGATGAGCTCTTTATAATTTATGCCCAATCTTGATTACCCGAACGATGGATTCTCGTTGAAGGATGTGTTTCGGATCATCACAAAGAGGTGGGTGCTGCAAGGCACCTGCAATCTAATTGAGCGCCATTATCTTCCCCTGCATATGATGTAAAATACCAATACGCATGCAACGCTGTGCCAGGTCTTTGGATTAAGGTAGTATGCATTAAACACATAAGAAGTCGGTGAGCTACGCGATTGGGCTTCAGACAGTTACTGTAGTCTTCTCACATAGTGCCAGCATGCTCTAGTTGGTGTCGTTTGACAAGGTAGTGTATTGGTAGACAACCAAGGCCGAACTCTACTCTCTATCGCTAAACTGACGGTACACGCACCTGGTACCTGTTTCCAAATGTTCAAAGTACCCTCAAGTCTTATCTTTGTCAACATGCCGATCTTCAGTTGAAGTCGATTGCGAACTTCAAACTGGAGGGAAAGCCCTCGCAAGCATAGCCGGCCTGCGTCCAGTTTTGCGGACTTATTCCGACCTCACCTTGGTCAGGGAAGTAGTAGTTCAGCGCCTGTGATGTATACTGTGCCACAGCGCTTCTCAGCTGATTTGTAGTGACATTATAGGGAGATGACATTCCATTCAGCGAACTTGGAAATGTCAAGCTGACGAAACCTTCAAAGTTATCCGTGTCGAGACAAAGTGGAACCATGGCTCCCAAATCGACATTCGAAATCACCGAGGGATAATCGGATGCACCAATGCCAATGTTTGGACTTTTGATGAAAGCCTTTCCCGCAAAGTCGGTCAAGAAGTCGCAAAGCCAGTTATCGACTCGGGACAGGTATTGGGTCTTAAGGTTTGTCAGAACAAGATTCCGATTTGTTTCAATGAGGCTGCCAAGGGTTTGTATCAGCTCCTCGAAGGTACCATTAGTTGTAGTTTCATTCAGAAAACCGACAACAGATTCAAGGCGGTCAACTTGCTCTTTAAGGTCGGTATTCTGTTGGTCCAATGTCGTCACGGATGCAGTCAAATTTTTGTTTTGAGTCATGAGCGCGTTGTTCGTCCCGTTCAAAAGGATGATATCGGAATTCAGCTTAACATTCTGAGTTTCAAGGATTTGGTTCGTTGCATTCAACTCTGAGTTAGTCGTATTCAGTGTTTCGGCTTGATCCTGTAAATCGCCAACCTGCATCTCAAGGGATGCTGTAGAATTCTTGAGACTTGCTGTCTCGAGTGTGAGTTGAGTCACTTGCAACAAAAGGTTATCGGAGGTGTTTGAGAGACTCTGCAAGAGGTCAACAAAATCAGCGTTTGTTCCATTGAACTTCTGATAGAGCTCATCAAAGGCAGCATTTTCTACCTGCAGACGATCGTTTTCTGACGCAAGGCGATCGTTCTCTAGACTTAGGGCATCAACTTCAGATCCAAGGCGATCAACCTCTGTCGATAGTCGATCAATTTCGTTCTGAAGTTCCACCAACTGCGATTCCAGACGATCTACTTGGGCTGTGAGAGCAGCAATCTGATTATCAAGTCCAGGAATTCTGAGGAACTGAGTGAAAAAGACAATTGCTGAAGCTGTCGTTAGGAGTAGAGCCAATGCGACAAAGGCAAAAACCGGCTTCGACATGCCCAGCAAAAATGCAGCGCCATTTGGGGTGGACGAAGCCATGGTGTGTTCAATGACTAGTGTAGAACTCCCCTTTGGGGTGTCAGAGTATTGCTGAGATGCTTGCTGTGCAATGCCGGGTGATTGTAATGATTGCCCTGCAATCGCGTTCAACTGCTGCGGCGATTTTGAGGAACCATTCGTTGTGCCATTGATAGGGCTTCGGGTTTCAAATGATGAAGAAGGCGCTTCTTCATCCGGAACCTGGTGAGGGCTTCCAAAGAAGATCATGGGTTGTGTCTGAGAGCTCAGTTCATCCTTCGGATTATCCTCATCCACATCGTCGAAAAAGACGGTGTCTTCTTCGCTGTCACTCACGCTCCCGGCGAGCATATTTGAGAGTCCCTCCGATGTGTTATTCATGTTGTTATTCATGTTGTTGATGTAGATGCTCTTCGTTCCCAAGTTAACGATGGGATAGAAGATACAAGATACAGATGCGGGGAATAACAATGGGGAGAAACGACTACTAACTAAAACCAGATGCGATGATGCGATTCATGCGATAAGACCTGGATAAGACGGGTCAGACAGGTACTCCAGTACTCCGAGTACATACTGTACATTCGTGAAAGGTGAAACAGGGAATTTGTCGTGGAGAGTACTCTTGTACCACGTGCAACGTACAAGTATGCCAGGTATAGACGACTGCCCCGATGCCAAGATTCCGCCCAACAGCATGCTCTAGTAGGTGCAGAGTGCCTTAAGTAAAGAAACGTTTTCAGGTAACACAACGGAAATGGTTAAGTTGACAAGACCAGTACATTTCCACCAGAGCCGAGCAGGCGCCAAACGTCGGTACTCCTGACCCCTGACCATCTTGTGTGGGGTGAGGGCAGGCTGTGTTATTTTGGGAAAGTTCCCCAAAACACCAAAATAGCTTATTTCGGGACATTTTTGAAACTTATTTTGGGAACTTTAATTGGGAACGTTACAGTACACAGTACAGTGTGAGTCCTACGTGATTCCTACGTGGATTGTCAGTACATCGATGACATATACAGTAATACAGTAATTCAGTACTACTATGACCGAGTCCAGTACGACGCCAATCCAACAAAGATTTGGGCGATGGCCAGTTGATCTCTACTGAATCCTACGTATTCTACACGGTTTAAATCGGGAACTTTTAAAATGTTTAATTGGGACAAATTCCAAATAAGAAAAGTTCCCAAAATAACACAGCCTGTGAGGGAAAGGACGTTTATCCATGTATGATGACAATTGACACTATATATTACTGTACCACGCTGTGTAGTTAAACACGTACACTACGGTTGCCTGGGTACAGTGATACGTAGTACTCGTACGTACGGCTCCTCCGTCTGTGCATGCATATCATATTTACTACTAGGTAGTACATCATTGCATGGCGTACGTCCGTATGTCGTACGTCGTGTGTTGGACTACTGACTACTATGACATATGTGCGTGGAGCATGCCATACACGCTGTTGTGCTTCGCATTTACATTCACACACTTCACACTCCAGCACACACTTGTTCAATCCACCACCTTTACTCTGC
Source organism: Fragilaria crotonensis (assembly GCA_022925895.1). Lineage (NCBI taxonomy): Eukaryota > Bacillariophyta > Fragilariophyceae > Fragilariales > Fragilariaceae > Fragilaria > Fragilaria crotonensis. The sequence continues at coordinate 52,555 of JAKSYS010000349.1, forward strand.
CCACGCCACCACTGCTTTTCCAAGATGGCATTGCAGACGGGGGTCGTACAATGTACTGCCTCATCGAATACTGACTCTCTACAAGTTTGTGAAACCCAAACTCGATCAGGCACAAGGCAATGCTGAAGCCATTGCAGGAAGAGTTAGAAGTCTTCTGCCTGTCCCACGAAGTGCGTGGTACTTTGATTCTTACACTTTCTACGGAGGGTATCTGTATCAATTTTACAATTCATTTGTTACCCGTCGTCAGAAATCGATCAAATGATGAATCATGTGCAATCTATGTTTTCAGGGCTAAGAACTAGAGGGTATCCCATGACGATCGCAATGTCTTCCCTCGACTTTGGATCAAAATCAAGTCACAAATTGTATCCATTGGAAATGTCCACGTTGATCCAACCATCACGGTTGGGGAGTACGTGTTGTCAAACCAGGAGAAGCTTGGGATTGTTTGTTAAAGGATCCCGAGTGCTTGGTAGTCGATGCGCGAAACGAATACGAAGTTAAACTACCGGTAGGGAGTTTTCAAGGCGCTGTCAACCCTCATACGGAAACATTTACAAAGTTTCCCGCATGGTTTGCTACCCACGCACCCACGACCCACGCAATTGTCGTCCAAAACGATCGGGATGTTTTGTGACAGTAAGGGAGGCATTCGATGCGAGAAAGCATCGGCCCTGGCGAAGACGTTGTTCCCAAAAATGCCTGTCTTTCACCCTGGAGGGTGCAATTCTCGCGTATTTGGACGCGGTTCCAGAGGATCAAGTCGACGTTCGAAGGAGAATGCCATGTCTTTGATCAGCGGGTCGCGGTGACACATGGCTTGCGTCCTAGTGACCAGTACGTGGCATGTTTCGCATGTCGACGACCTTTATCACAACAAGATCGTAATGATGTCTCCTTCCATGAGGGAATTTCTTGCAAGTATTGTATCGATGATGAAACAGAGCGACAGCGACAGCGATTTCAAGCAAGTACAAGGTCGCCCCTTACGGCAATTACGACGCGATATGATCACTGGCGATTCACATCCGATTCGATACTTGCTGGCGGAGGGTATTGAGCATTGGACCGAATCATCTGGGAAGTTCTCGCCTGTTTTGTCTCAATATCCGTTTCACATAAGAGAACGAATTGAGGAGGCGCTGGCATCCCAACACCGAGTTGGATGGAAAGATGCCACATCGGGTCTGTTGAGCTGTCATCGGTCATCCTTAGCATGCTGTGCAATGTATGCGTCCGGAAAACGGATCTGAATGCTGGAGCACAAAGGATGCGAACATCCACGATCACGTCACGCGGATTTGGAACGCTAGGAATGAAGTCTTGCATTCCATCATCGAACTTCCCTTCGCAACAGAACACAGAACACTATGACGGTGCGATGAAAAATGAAGTTTAAAGTTAAATTGCCAGTCAACGAACCAGGACCGTATGTCATAGTCGAACATCAGACACTTGATGCCATTCTACATACTATACATCGATACCACATCTTGCCATCCCATCTTTACACATTCTGACTACTCGTAAAGGGACCATGTCGCTACGTTTGCTTCATCGCATGCGCAACAGCAGCAGGAGCATCATCCTCGCACCTTGTCGACCAATCGTTATGCGCACAAGAATGTTCGCCACGGACATTTACAATTCCTCCATCGCACCCGACTCACCGTATCGTTCACGCGGTGTCATCGTTCAACGAGCCTACCATGACTTGTGTACTTAACTAGTCACGACCATGACCTATATGTCGGGTCCCAAGTTGGAATAAGAAGCGAGGAGACAATTAGAATTGTTGGGGATCGACACGTCGAAAGGATTTAAAAGTCTGGGGCGAGACACTGCCGCCATGGAAGATTCGAATCGTACCGAATCCTTCGAGGGAACGATGCTCGACGGAAACGGTCCGAACGGAGCAATGTCGTCCATGGACAGTGTCAGCGTCCAAGTGGGTGGGTCGAGTCGTTGGTGTCCATGCAATTATTTGGACTGTCCGAATGACCCGCCGACTGCTGCTCTTATCCACCGCGGGGGCTGTGGCAACAATTAAAGCGACATCATCCCAGTCTGGTCCCAACGTCTTGGCAAGAATGGGCGGAGGCACATCAGTTTGCTTCCGAACAAGCGGGACGATTGGCGTTGACAGAAATCATGGATCGATGCACTCTTGGATGTCCATGGACATCAAATTCTTAATTTAGGACTCTTCAATGCCGATCCGCATCCCGGGAATATTCTCGTTTTGGAGGAACCGGACCAGAGTCCGAGCACACGACTTGGATTGATTGAATTTGGGCAGTGTAAACGATTGACACCCGACGAGCAAGTTCAGGTGGCACATCTTCTTGTGAGTGTTGCCGATAACTAATCGAATGAAACAATTGCTGCTACATTCCGTTGTCTTGGAATTAAAACCAAGAATGATTCGACCGAATTCTTGGCTGACTTTGCTCGTCTCATGTTTGGTCCACTCAAACCGCATCACATGAGCACATGAGTCATGGACGGCATCAAAAGCTCCACGTCGATACTTATTTGTCACGAATGTGTTTCAAACCGATTCAATTGGTATTTGGTACATGTACCACGTACTCAAGATAAAAGACGCCCAGTCACTTTTTCGAGGCAATCACACTTTCCCACGTATGTATTTTTATATGTTGTTGTTCTTCCGACCTCTGCTGAGAGACCAATTTGATGCGAGACACTCCGACATCAAATGACATCCGGATTTTCAGTCACTGTTTCTATACCTAACCTACAGCAATGTTCGGAGGAATCAATTCTGCCCTACGATGCTCTTACGCTGCTCAAGTTTACGTTGACATCTTTCTTTCACTTTTTAGTTTCTCACAATTATTCACTACTCGTCAAAGGTAACCTATTCCAAAATCGTTACTGCACCGGCAAAGATCGTCGTAATCGTAATCCTTTTTTACGCAAATACTGCAAACGTAAATGTATGTATACTCGTACTCGTATTGTATACAGGACTCCGACTATATGTACACGAGTACATGTACTGCTGTTTCTTGTCCCATGCTCCGTGTTGCATGCCCTTCCATGTAAAACAAACTCTCAAACGCTTCCATTCCTTTCATGGCCATGTGTGCCGCCATTTGGCACTTTATGCAGGCCAATATTGCAGCTCAAACACGGCACATCTGTAAGAATTCGAGAAGCTGCCTACCGGACGTACTCCACTATGACTCTTGATAAAGAATTGATTCTGAATGCCGAGAAGGGAAATCTCGACGAGGTTCGTGAGCTTTTGCGACGAGGGGCAAACGTGAATGCCGGGGATCGATATGGCTGTACATCCCTCATCTTGGCAAGCATGTTTGGCCATTTGGAAGTGGTTCGTGCTTTATTGAATCACGACGGGGTGGATGTCAATATCAAGCGTAACAATGGAAACACAGCACTCATCCATGCATGCATGAAAGGTTATCTTAATGTGGTTTGTGCTTTGTTGAATCACGAAGGGGTGGATGTCAATATCAAGCAAAGGAATGGCGACACAGCTCTCACCCGTGCATGCTGGAATGGCCATTTGGAAGTGGTTCGTGCTTTATTGAATCACAATGGAGTGAATGTAAATATCAAGAGTAAGAATGGCAAAATTGCTCTTTTCTCGGCAATCGAGATGGGCCATTTGGAAGTGGTTCGCGCTTTATTGAATCACGACAGGATGGATGTCAATATCAAGCGTAAGAATGGGGACACAGCTCTCATCTTAGCAAGCGAGATGGGCCATTTGGAAGTGGTTTGTGCTTTAGTGAGTCACGATGGAGTGGATGCAAATATCGAGAATAATAACGGCAAAACAGCTCTCAACTTGGCAAGCGAGATGGGCCATTTGGAAGTGGTTCGCGCTTTATTGAACCACAATGAAGTGGATGCAAATATCATGAATGCTTATGACAATACAGCTCTCATCTTGGCAAGCACGATGGGCCAATTGGAAGTGGTTTGTCCTTTATTGAATCACGATGGAGTGGATGCAATTATCGAGAATAATCAATGCAGTACAGCTCTTGATATGGCTCGCAACCCAGATGTTGCACGTCTCTTGGAGCAGCACATGGAGCTGCAGAGACGTTGCGATCCATCAGACGATTCCAGTGTGGATGTCGTCAACGAATTGCTCCAGCATGACCCTGCTCGTCGACACGAGAACAGAGCTCCATCCGACGATTCCAGCGTGGAAGTCGTCAACGAATTGCTCCAGCATGACCCTGCTCGTCGACACGAGAACAGTGCGCGATCCAACGATTCCAGCGTGGAAGTCGTCAACGAATTGCTCCAGTACGACCCTGCTCGTCGACACGAGAACAGAGCTCCATCCGACGATTCCAGCGTGGAAGTCGTCAACGAATTGCTCCAGCATGACCCTGCTCGTCGACACGAGAACAGTGCGCGATCCAACGATTCCAGCGTGGAAGTCGTCAACGAATTGCTCCAGTACGACCCTGCTCGTCGACACGAGAACAGAGCTCCATCCGACGATTCCAGCGTGGAAGTCGTCAACGAATTGCTCCAGCATGACCCTGCTCGTCGACACGAGAACAGTGTGCGATCCGACGATTCCAGTGTGGAAGTCGTCGATGAATTGCTCCAAAACAATAGCGTGGTTGTAGATCTCGAATATTCCAATGATAAAACACCCCTTTACATTGCGAGTCAAGAGGGTCATGTGGCTGTCGTCCGGGCGTTACTTGAAAACAACAATGTGGATGTGAATGCCAAATGTACGGATCGTAAAACACCCCTTTACATTGCGAGTCAAAATGGCCATGATGAAGTTGTCCGCTTGTTACTCCAACACAACAAGGTGGATGTGAATGCCAGATGCAGGGATTCGTGATCTAAAGTCCTCTAAGTAGATGTGGCTTGCCGCAAATTCCGATTTGGGTGAAGGCAGTGTATGCAAAATTTTATGCCCGGGACTGGCCTCCTACTTAGCTAATAGAGCCTTGAAATATGCATGTTATTTTCATGTTAAGTCACAAGTCGACGTCGACGCTCATGGCATTGTGATTTGTGATGGGTGCGTTTTTCCTCAATTGAGTAGACATAGTTAGGTAGCATTTATATATGTATATTGGAAATATTGTGAGAATAAAAGGAGAGACGATCAGGAACGATTGTTCATTCGATGAAAACGAACAAACCACGACCAAGATGGAAGGATGGATGTCCAAGGACTCGAAGAAATCGCCTCTCATGGACGTTACACTTTCCACAAGCAGCACATTTGCATTATGATTGTTTGGCCGTATCATTCTCCAGGACCTTCTGCGAGTTGTGTCCGTAGCATGATTACACCTGGATCTTGAAGCAGGACAGGATACAAATCTTGCAAACGTTACAATTCAATGGCTCGAGAAAAACAGGGTGTTGCTCAAAACCACAACGACTGACATCAGCGGGAAGTACTTTGTCACCGAAACCAACCTTAATGGCTATAGCAATATATCCGATTCCGATCAAGGAGCAGACCTTAGCTTGATCGCAATCACCCTCGTTCCTCCGACTCTGTAAACAACACCTTTGTCCACGAAATAATTGCTCCATCGGCGAATCCTTCGACCTATCCTTCAAGAACACCATCGAAAGAACCAAGTTCGAGGCCAAGCAGTTCTCCATCCCATTCTCCATCAAACTTTCCGTCGGCCGGTCCATCTCACAAACCGTCCGTCGTTCGGAGTGAAATACCCAGCCCATCGCCGAGCCTGATCCCCACAAAGGTTGCATCGCAAGTTCCGTCTTCGAGCCCAAGCTCATCCCCATCGAGCAGTCCATCGATGACCCGAGCTCTAGCCCAAGCTCATCGCCGTCGGTTGACCCCACCGGTGCTCCATCCTCCAATCCTTCCAAGGAACCCAGCGACCATCCGAGTGTCACGCCCTCGCCGTCACCGTCGAGTGTTCCATCAGGAGCCCCGTCGCGAGTCCCTTCGTCTAGTCCTTCGCATGAGCCGAGTAACAACCCAAGCAACTCGCGATCGTTGTCCCCCTCCCTTGAGCCCTCTCGCAGTCCCTCGAAGAGCCCTTCGACAAGTCCCTCGAGCAGTCCCTCGACGAGCCCATCAAGTAGTCCATCGAGCAGTCAATCCAGCAGTCCTTCGGCCATTCCATCGACAGATCCGTCGAACAGTCCATCTACAAGTCCCTCGACGGGACCCTCTAGGGCTCCATCCTTCTATCCTTCGATGGAACCCACCTTCTTCCGAAGTTTCAACCCTTCGCAATCGCCGTCGGCTTCTCTTCGTAGTCTGACAAGACGTTGGCTCTCGAATGATCTGGTCGTGACGGTCGTAGTCGTTTTTCTTGCTCTTGTGGTAGTTCCTGTGGATCCCTCTTGCGATGCAGGTGGTTTCAAGTTGTGCCGACCTTGATGCTTGACATGGCAGTTCTGTACTAGTATAAATCGCAGCTGCAGTATCGTTGGACTCTTTTCGGTACGTAGCTTTGGCACGATTGTCCACTAGTAAGTTCAAGAAGAGCCAGACTCATCTCTTCTGGTTGACTGCTACCATCACGAAAGATAGTACAGGAACGATTTGAGAAATCCCAAGAAATGCAGCGCACAATTAGTAGCGAAGCAACCATTTCAGCGTCGTCTTCATCTGTTCGCACTCCCACGAACACCCAGTGCATCAACGAATCCTTTGAGTCCGACTATCCAAAAGATTGGATTGCGAACTCTGTCCATGCCTTTTCTTCCTTTCCCTTTCCAATCCCAAATCAACCATTTCTTGAACGAACAATACGTGATGATGCGATTATGATTGAAACAAAGCGGTCAATCAATAGCAAAAATGGCGATAGCACCAGTATGCTACCTGGTATGATACGGAGTAGCTAACGGCATTGTGATTTTTGACGGGTGCGTTTTTTTCCTCCGAGTTTTAAATTCGACATTTGAATATTGGTGTCGGATGCGTATGACGTATGACGTCTGACAGAATACGAAGATACTAAGTGCTACTACCACTACCAGAAACCGGTATCACCTGGTACAAGTACCAGTACCAGAAGAGATGCAGACCTTCCTTGATGGAAGCACTGGCTTTATGTGGACGTGTGGACGACGTACATGGCCGAACTGAAGTTGTAATAAGCGTCTTGTTGAACCACGATGAGGTTGACGTGACCGTCAAATGCAAGCTTGGATTCACAGCCTTTACGTGGGCTTGCATCATGGTCCAGGCTGAAGTTGCTGAATCAAGCGAGGGTGGACGTCAATGCCAACTGGATGTGAATGCCACATGCAAATGCGGTTACACTGTCCTTATGTGGGCCTTGCTTGGAGGCCGTCTGGATATGATTCGTGAGCTGCTGCAGAACGACAAGCTGGATGTCAATATCAAGAACATGGCAGGGTCGACAGTTCTTGACATTGCTCGAAATTTTAAGATGATTCATGCCCTTGAAATGGCGAGCAATTGTGAGATTATTGACACTCTAGGAATTGATCACATTTTTGAGATGATTGAAATACAAAGTATGTGGATACGTTGATAAAACATCGGGCCATAGAGATGTGTTGGCAACGACTCACGACGACCTACAACCTACAACTATGATCGGCGAGAAAGAGAATGATGCTACCGTTCTATAATTGCACCGTACGCTACCCATGATTCAGTCGCGGTTCGGTCGCACATGCGCGACAGCCATAGGAATGTGCAAGTCGTGGTCATCAATCAAGTCAAGAGGTCCAAATGCTTCGATGTATTGCTCGTGCATGTACCTGTTTATTGACATAAAACACCGTATAGCTAATCCTGTCATGACTTCTTTTGATATGAGTTCGACCAACCATCGTCGTTTGAACATTGTTCTCACGACGGTTCTTGGTTAAAATCACTCTATTAGAACTAATTCTTGAGATTTCTCGGACCATCAACCGCGCTGCTGGATTTATCCGCATTCGCATTGTCCTTTGCCCACGCTCGCAAGGCAATGGTCCAACACGTATGTGCCGGGTCCCAAGTTGGAATAAGAAGCGTGGAGACAATTAGAACTGTTGGGGATCGACGCATCGAAAGGATTTAAAAGTCTGGTGCGAGACACTGCCGCCATGGAAGATTCGAATCGTACCGAATCCTTCGAGGGAACGATGCTCGACGGAAACGGTCCGAACGGAGCAATGTCGTCGCCATCGTCATGGTATGGGTTTGAATTCCACACACGGACTAACTCCGGCAGAAAGGCAACAAAAAGCTGAACAACGTGTTCGGGCCAGCTCATTACATTTCTTGTCACAATCATGGGAACAACCACGCTCAATAGCATCACCAAAAAGTATGGTCTCACGGGTCCAAGATGCTTGTTGAAACCAGCGTAGCTGCCAGCTCCGACCATGACGTTGATAAGCAACTGAATACTGCAACAAGCGCTCGAAAGAAGTGGAAGTAAAATCATTTCCATCGACGTTGCAAGAATCCACATGATGCCTCGTCGATGGGCGGTGATGAATGCGGCGGCTGGTACGGCGACTCTCCGTGTACAGAAAGGTCGTGCAAACAGCAACAGAAAAAACGAAAACGAAGCAAAGGTTTTAGGAAGGAAAGTTGGAGACCATACTAAGAATAGTAGGACAGATTTGTCAAAGAGGCATCCTTTTCTCCACCTCCACGCGCGGAATGCTGGGTTGTTATCGGTCGTGATTGCATGTCGTCGCTACCGGTACTGGTAGTCCGCCGTGAATTTTGCGCCATCATCAATACTTGGTGCCGGAAGAGTTTTCTCGTTCCAATGGATGGCACTTCAAGAGCCTCAATATGGTGGCATGCAGAATAGTGCGCGACATGAACGAAACAGATCACCATGACGGACCATCGCCGAGCCGATCTCATGGTGAAAGTGTTTTATTGTGACCCTGCAATCAGTGTAATGCATGCTGCGAACGATATGTTCTATGTCACTATGTCCCATACACGATATACGTATACACAGTATACTGTTCATTTTTTTCGTGTACTACAAGTACTCCGTAGATCAGTGTAATAAAACTGTACCGTTACTTTACTGTATGATAATGACGTCATGGGAATCTTTGGATCTTGTGCTCAGGATTCCGGTCACACGAGGAATGCAACCGTGACATGACATGAGCGTCATAGTCTCAAAACCTTTGTTCAAGTGAAATCCCTGCTTCATGAAACAACAACAACAACAACAACAATGTTACTTTTCTATGGCAACTTTGCTGCTGATCCTTGTGGTTGTCTTGATGCTGCCACCGGAGGTGAATTCCGAGTTTTCAGCGTCAGCGTTGTCACAAAGCGTGACAATTCCAACCAAATCAAACCAACAACTAAGATTCGGCTATCTCGACGGGTTCGGCAAGTCCAAAATCATGGAGATGGATACTGATGACATTTCATCGTTGTTATCCACGGTTCGTCCGACAAATCTGACAAAACACAAGCTTGCCGGCGCCCTCACCTTGGCGCTGTTCGGATCACTTTTAAGTCAACCACTTTGGCATGATCGTCGCGGATATTGGACGACTGTGACTGTTGTGAGCCTGGCGTACCTCGTCGAAGCAGTATCGTCAAGTACTCGGAGGTATCTTTCCAATATGCTGACTCCGTTTCAAGTAATAAAGATCCTTCAAGATCTTCGAGACTCTAGGCCTATAATCACCTGGGACGTGGAGTGTTATCACTACAGGTACACCCACGCGCATCATTCCGGGAAGGGGAGGCGAGCTCACGAGAGCCGAACCAAGGTTGTAACTCATCGCGCATCACAACGCTACTTCTTCAATCAGTGAGTAGACTACCGAGGTTCAGGATCAACCCTCACCAAGAAGCACCAGTTTTCATCTTGGTTTGTCATCGCTCACGCACTTATTTCTCTTTCTATCACAGCTGCATTGATAAGACCAATGTGCAAGAGTTAATCGAGGCCCTGGAGTACGACCCTTCAAGTCAGAACCCATTCTTGAAGATCACCTTTGGCAAACTAGTCCTGTTTCGTGACTTGCAGTGCTATAATGACTATTTGAACCAGTATCATTCGTTCCTCGTTCGAGAAGGAAATCGAGACACTCACACCGACACAAAAACCTCTGTATCAGGTGAGTTTGCACCAGGGAAACGATGTGATCCCCGCCGCCACTTGGCTAACCCACACGTTGATGATGTTATACTTTTTAAGTGCCCACCTTTTATCGATCCAAGTTACTCGCAGTCAGAACTGTGATCGGTGTTCGTGACCATGTTCGGCTTGTGTCATTTTGGTGCTGCACATTGTTGGGATTGACGTTACCGTATCGTATGTGGTTTGACAAGCACTGTGACTGCGTTGATGCTTTGCTGGTGAAGGAAGTTGGATAGGATGTTAGTAGATGACTCCGGGAGGACACAACGTTATCCTCCGTGGCGAGAAAGGCGAGAAAGATCGCGCGTTCCGATGAAGTGAAATCTCAAGTCTCCCTGGGTGCAGCGCA
>JAKSYS010000350.1:0-62999 GCA_022925895.1 Fragilaria crotonensis
CAACGAAATAAATTCGAGTCTTGTCCAAATTTCTCTAAGTCCGTTTAGTCGGATGAGTCGTCTGCTTCGTGGTTTCGTCGTACCGTTGTCCGCGCACTGTCGCGTCGATTCGTGTGTTGTCTGTGGTCATTCTTGCTCTCTCTTTGTGCTCGTGAGACTAGTAGAAATAAATAGATGGCATCGGAATCTGGTCCTAATAGTTTTGTCTCTCTCTCCTGGTTCGTCTCGCGGTGTCGGTCCCGTGATAGTTATCTAGCGGGGTCCGTCGCGATTGTGAGTCGACCTGGTTTCCGCCCCATGCAGAGCATGGCCAGGAGGTAACCGGCGCCAGGGGCGCCGATGAACCTAGGCATCGGGCCAGAGAGGAGGTGTGGGTGGGTGGGATTAACTAGAGTAGTGTCTTTGTCGATTCGAGTTCGTTCGGATTGTGAGCAATTCGTATCTTGTGTTGTGTTGTGTCGTGGTGTTCGTCTGTCTGTGTCTCGTGTTCGTCTGTCTGATGGCGACTGCCCCGTCCTTTCGATCTTCGGACATGCCACGAAATAAATTCGAGTCTTGTCCAAATTTCTCTAAGTCCGTTTAGTCGGATGAGTCGTCTGCTTCGTGGTTTCGCTGTACCGTTGTCTCGCGCACTGTCGCGTCGATTCGTGTGTTGTCTGTGGTCATTCTCGTTTCTCTTTGTGCTCGTGAGACTAGTAGAAATAAATAGATGGCATCGGAATCTGGTCCTAATAGTTTTGTCTCTCTCCTGGTTCGTCTCGCGGTGTCGGTCCCGTGATAGTTATCTAGCGGGGTCCGTCGCGCGATTGTGAGTCGACCTGGTTTCCGCCATTTTCCGGTTGTCGTTCGTCCGCAGAATCTGGGGCGATCGTAGAAAGATTGTCGACTCGTCATGCGTGCGGCTACCCGAGTGTCGAGTCCGGCACTTGAATTCGGAGGTATCTCATGAACGTCTGGCGCCACCTCCCACCATCTGAATCGTCTCACTTGGAACTCCGGCGAGGTGCATGGCCATCGCGGCGCCTGATCTGATCGAGTGAGTGCCGATGCCACTCGCCTGGAGGCCAAGCCTCCTCCTGCGCGAGTCGTCGCCATCCTGAGCTGCCTCAGTATGGACTTGGAAGAGATGTGTTGGGGTTCGTCTGAGTCCTGCGTCCTGACGGCGTTAATCTTCGGGTTCGTCCGTGAATGGCAATCGTAACTCCGTACCCTCGTCGTCAGGTCCGCTAGCACGCGGACGGGGCAGATGTCCGTTTGTCCCTGCCTGTCGTTTCGATGCTGAGTCACTGTCGCGCCTTTGTCCCCGTTTCTTTGTCGCCGGAAGGTGATCGACACGGTGTCGGCATTCTCCAGTTGTCCTCGGTCGGTTGTCTGCAGGTCCTGTCCCTTCTGTCGGAAACGAACGTCGTCTCTGATCACTGATGTCGTCCGTCGGCTTCCGACATCGGAATATTCGCACGACCTCATGGCGAAAAAGAACGCGACCACCACAAGTTGTCCAATAGCGATGTCCGTCTCGTTTCTTGCCCAGGATCGAACCTTTCGAATCACCTCTAACGGCAGCGCCTGCGGGTAGGTCCTGGGTCCTCGTCGGCGTAACGTTTCAGTTGTGCCAGAAGGGGGTCGAGTCGTCCGGCGGCGTCGTGGATTGGGCTCTCAAATTTGTTAAGCCTGAAGGCCTGAGCCACACCGTCGAGGGTGGCACGAATGGAACCGGACAAGGGTCCATTGCCAGCTTCCTGAGGTTGTCGGGAGCGGCCGTCCGTCCCGGCGGCGGCGGCAGGCGAACGTTTCTGCTTTCGCTTCTCGTCCGAGTCCTTGAGAAAAGGCTCTCTCCGACTCCGTCGATTCGTCCGAGGAATCTTTCGTAACAGCGCCAGCTGCTATCGCGCTTGGCACGGGTTGAGTCGGCAAGAGCTGCGTTTTGGGCAGCAGCTGCAGCCAGCCTCCAATCTGCGAAATAAGGGCTGGCCGCAGGGATGATCCTGAAGTTCTGTGGAACAAACGGTGAGCAGTTTTTCGTGATCAAGTCTGTCAGTGCCGCGTCTAGAGCGAAATCTGGAGAGCATGTCCGCCACCTTGTTCTCTTTCCCGAACCACTGCGTGTAGTGGTCTATCTCGTGCGTGAGGCAGAAATCAGCGAACGCTCGGGCTATCGTCAGGTGAAGCGGACAATCGTCGTTGAAGTTCGACTTAGCAAGCCATCCCGCTGCTGAGGTGCTGTCTCCTGACTGAGCAGAACGTCTTCGTCCGTCCACGCGGCCCCTTCGTGGAATTCCACGATCATCCCCACAAAGGCAGCAAGGAACTCGAGAGTGTTTAGGGTCGCCGCCCCAGCAGGTGCTCTGGTAGCTGATATCGCCACGCCAGGCGCTCTTGAGGCAGTAGCCTCCGATGCCTTGTGGGCATGCGTCCACCCTCACTATGCGCGTCGGCCACCGGCAAACCAGCCTGTTGATCGAGATACCTCGCGACGCCTTCTGAAGGAAAGCCTTCCACAGAATCAGGTCGTCCAGTTGGGGTTTGGTCAGTCTCGCCTTCCCGGCCTGCTTCGAACGCTCGCAGGCCTTGTATAGCCTTCCCATAAAGTGTCTTGCGTAAGGGATGACGTAGGCGGCGTGGCTAAAACGTCCGAGGGTCGTCTCTAGGTCTCTCGTCGTCACGAAGGCATGTCTGTGCGTCAGCATCCTGTCAACGGCTTGCGTCCAGCTCATGTGCTTATCGTGAGGCAGTGCGACGACGAAGCGGGTGTGTCCACGATCCATCCGAGGATCATCTTCGGATGGTTTGGCCTCGGCCAGGAACTTTGGGATCGCAAGGATATCGTCTCTGGGAAAAGTCTCCTTAACCTCGGGGTCGCAAGGCCTCCCGACCAGGTGGAGCGCCAGCGGATCGCGGCAGCGCTCTTTTCTGCGTCGCGGGGTTGAAGGCCCCAAAATGTCGTCCAGGTAGCAGTCGAAGCGAGGGAGGTCGTCGTAGGGTGGATAGTTCACTGCGAAGTAGTCCGCCTTGCCGAAAACACTCATTTTGTCGACCGACCCTTTGTCATTGTCCACTGCCCTTCGGTGTCCAGGAGGTGCTGGTGCGGCGAGTGGTAGACGCTCGGATCCCAGTCGTCCCTGCGGACAAGGTCGTTTGCCAAGTCCGTGATCATCTCCGACACGTCGCTCCATTGCGATGGGTTTGGCGCTCCACCGAACGTCATCCTCAGCGCCACTAACAGCAGGTCGTCGATACGTGCAGGACTTCATGGCTGTGGCTGCTTTGAGATGGATTCGTCTGTAGGCGGATTTGCAGTCGACCTTCGTCATCCAGATAGGCTCGTCTGGCCATAGTTGGCGCAGGAACGAGATGTGGTACATGAGTCTGCTGAATGCTTTTCCGAAACGTGCTTCTGTCAGTTGGGATGTGTCCACGCGTTCATTTACGCTTCGTCCTGCCACTCCGCTCGGGCTGAATGACTGGTCATGTGTCAGTCGGAGTTTCTCTATTGAATTTCCTTTCGCGATCGACGTCTGCGCGACCATCCCCAGAGGCGCGACCTCGCATCCCTTGATCTCTAAGGCGGCTTCTCGCGGCAGTGGTAGCTGCCAACCCTTGAGGCTTCGTCCTTCAGCATGGATATCAACTTTGCCTCGTGGCCTCGGGCCGATTTGTGATTGCCGCGAGCTAAGTTGGCGCGCACGTCCGCGAGGCGGTCAGAATCCGAGATCTCGCGAAGCGGGAACTCGCCCCTTCGAGATGCGCTCCTGAAAACGCGGCCAGAGGGGGTGGGCGGACAGGAGCGGGGCGAAGTTCGGGGGCGAAACTCGGATCCCGGCGTCAGGGCGCTGAACGGCTGGGCCCGAAGGGCGGCGTCGAGGTCGAGGGCGTACCGTTTGAGCACCGCGAGGTTGTGGCGGGCGGCGTCGTGCGTCCAGTCGAAGCGAAACTCCGTCGCGTGGGTGCGCGGTTGGCCGGAGTGCAAAATAGTGGCAAGGGCATCGGCCAGGCGTGGTTCGGGAGTCGGGAACGGCGAGTCGACGTTCGGGAGCGGGATCGTCGGCAATGGCACCAACGATGGGAACTTACCGGGAAGCGGGCGTGGCGTGTCTGCGAGGGCTGATGTCGGCGCGTCGGGGCGTCTCCGGGCGACAATGCGCGCGCCACGGAGTGGTCGGTCGGTGGCGAGTCGAGGGCGGGAGCGTAGCGCCCAGGCCCGACTTCGTTTCGTGACGGGTCGTCGCGGGCTGGCGAGAGATGCGGGGCGTCGGCGACGTGGCGGGGCGAGAAGGTTCGTGCGCGTGGGTTCCCGCGGGACTGTCTCGGCGGCAGATTCCGATAAAGTCCGGGCGTCCTACGTGGCGTCTGTTGTGGAACTCGGCCGTCGACCGTTCCTGGTCGAACGCCCATTGCGACGGCTGTGCGACGAAGGCGGGCTGGAAGTAAGCAGATGCAGAGGGTCCTAATTTTGTTTTCTTGCTGGGCGGCGTCGCGTCGGACGAGGGGCGGCATGCGCGCCCGGCACTGCTCTACCCACGCTCGTACGGCGGTCGTCTGTTCGGTCGTGAGGGCGACGTGCGAGGCGCTCAAGAAACAGCTCTTGACGCACTTCCCGTTTAGGTGCCACCTGCAGCACATGTTCGGGATCGGTCCACTTCGGACGTGATCGAGGAACACCTGCCAAGTGTCGTTCGCGTCTCTCGGGAAAAGGTCCTGCTGTGGGTTTGTGACTGCGTCCGCGGGTTGCCCGCGACGTCCGGCTCGAGCGCTCCCGGCGGCGGCTACAGGCTGCGAGTCGCCCTTTTTGGTCGACTCCACGTCCCAGCCGCTCCTTGAGGAAGTCGCAGGCCGGGAAGACAAAGGCGCCGTCCTCCAACTGCTGCCGGGTGGACCTGAATTCTAGGAGTGCTGGGTTGATCTCGTCCTCGTGTTCGACTCCAGCGCAGAGAACTAGGTATTGTTGCATGCGTTTTTCGATGAACCAACCTAACCTGCACGCGGCTGAGGGGTCAGCGTGCGCTAGCTGGCGGAGCGTCGCCAGTGTGGAGCCGACCGCCCTGGTCAGGAAACGGCTCCACTCGTCCAACATGTGTGTGAGCGGGGAATTGGCTCCGAAAAAGGAGCTCCAGCACTCCGCTCATGTTCTCGATAAGCCGCGCGAGTTCGTGAAAATCTTTCGGCACCGTGAAGTTGAGTTTTGTCATGCTCTTGATGTCCTTCTCCGAGAAGCCCGTGGTCGTGTCGGTCGTCTTGAGTTGCATTTGCACAAGGGTGCTGGCGTGATCAGAGGCTTCTCGCCCGATCGCTGCTGCTCGGGCGAACGTCTGGGGACCGCAACAGAAGAGGCTGAAGGCCCCTGGCCGGTCAGGTGTGTCGGCCGTGAAAGAAGCGGTGCGGATTGCGGCGCAGAAGCCCATGGGAATGAACGCGTCTCGACCTTTGGTGTTCCTCAAGAAGTGGTGGATGTGGTTTTGTACGTAGGCCACGTTGCTAAGCGTCAGGATGTCCGAGAAAGACTGGACCGGGCGGCTGCGAATCATCCTGTCGGCGTCCCTTTCGGACACGAAAAGGACCATTCGTTTCGTCGACGGCGGGAGAGTCAAAGCCTGTCTTCGACGTTTGGGGGACGAGGTCGCTGCGTTTGCTGCCTGTCGCTCCAGTAACGTTGACAGGTTTCGAATGGCGTCCTCTGTGCGTCCTGGCGTGCTGGCATGGTCGTCCGTCCGAATGAGGCTCCTAGCTCTGACCGCCAGATGCTTGAGGTGTAGCGATTTCGCCCATTCGTCCGATCGTTTGGAGTATGCGTTTGATGCCGCCACCCCGCTTTGTCGGTCCCGGGTCCTCCTCGAGTTTACCGCTACGCTGAGGACCCACCGCGGGATGTAAGAGGCTGCCTCCGCGCGGATGGTTGCTCTGGACGGGTCTGGGTCCTCGCTCGCTCTCTGTTTAATGGCGTTGACGATCAGTAGGGCGAGCTCCTCTGGCGCGGTGACGTAAGTGTCCATGATGGCGGCTGCGATGAAGGCCGGCACCGGGACGGTGGGCTTCATCGTGAACCCGACGACCGTGACGTCGTCTGTGTCGTCCTCGCTCGCTTCGACTGGCTTGCTTGGCTTCGCCCGGTGCTTCGTTCCGCTTCCTTTCTTCGGTCGTCCTCTGGTTGCAGTCGGCAGGGTGCCGGCTGGCTCGGCTTCGCGCGTGGCTCCGGTGCTGACGCCTGACACCTGGGCACGTGTCGTCAGAGATTCATTGATCGCCGCCAGTACGTCCGACGTAGAATTCCACGAGAGCATCCTCGACCAATCAAAAGGCGTTCCGATGTGTCGCTCTACGACCTGTTTCGTGTCGACCGCCATGGCGGCGGCGAAGCCGCCAGCCCCCATCAGTGCCCAAAGGGCGTTCGTCCCGTCGTTGAGTCCATCGTCAGCGTCGTGGTGGAAGTGGTGAAAGAGTCGGATGACTCCGTGCGTGTTTACCATAAGGTGGGCGACTTCCGGAGAGCACAAGTGTACGAATCCTGTAGAATTTGTACTGACCGAGTTCGTCTTCGAATTCAAAGCGCTGAGCTTTTCGACGACCTCCCACTGGTCGAGCTTCCTGAAAACGTCCAACCACGTCAAGGTCATCGTCATCGGTGAGCGAGCGTCGTCTGACCCCTCCATTGCGTCTGTGGTTCAAGTCGGGTCGGGGGAGAGGCCAGATTAACTAGAGTAGTGTCTTTGTCGATTCGAGTTCGTTCGGATTGTGAGCAATTCGTATCTTGTGTAGTAGTGTCTTTGTCGATTCGAGTTCGTATTAACTAGAGTAGTGTCTTTGTCGATTCGAGTTCGTTCGGATTGTGAGCAATTCGTATCTTGTGTTGTGTTGTGTCGTGGTGTTCGTCTGTCTGTGTCTCGTGTTCGTCTGTCTGATGGCGACTGCCCGTCCTTTCCCGATCTTCGGACATGCCAGGCTCGTGAGACGCTCGGTAAAGTTAAACCTGCTGAACGACGGCCAACATGGATCAGTTCCAGGTAGGACCACCATGGACCCAGTCATGTTGAACCAATTGACGACCGATCTGTGCCGATTGTTAAAGATTAACTACGTTCGCTTCGACAACGACGCTTCAGCCTGTTTCGACAGGATAATTGTTGCTCTTGGAATGCTCGCAGCACGTCGGTGCGGTATGCCATTCGAAGCAGTGCGAACACATTCCAAAGCTCTGGAGTTAATGCAATATATGGTAAAAACCATGTATGGCGTTTCTGATGACTCGTACAGGGGTACGGCACTGGAACCATTATTCGGGACGGGACAAGGAAGTGGGGCATCTCCTGCAGTATGGCTTTCACTGGTGGTTCTTCTGTTAAACACGATGGAAAAAGTAATCCCAGATAGAATTACTTTTAAATCGGCGGACGGGAACATTGTACATCCACGACTCGTGGATGCTTTTGTCGATGATACCGCCATTGGATTGACGGATTCAGGTGGATTGGATATGCCAGAACTTATTGCCTCTCTGGAAAAGGTCGCACAAACCTGGGAACAGCTTCTCCATTTCTCGGGAGGCGCCTTAAATTTAAACAAGTGTTCGTGGTACGTCATGTTTTGGGATTGGCGCCAAGGACGACCACACCTCAGGGAAATTGACATAAATGATCCGAAAATTCGTCTGTCTCAAGGGCTCAACAACCACCATAAGGTTGTGATACGACGACAACCGTTGAGTACATCATCCCGGATATTGGGCGTGCACCAAACGCCCCTAGGAGATTTTTCTGATCACATCACGGTACTGAAGAAAAAGGCAGATCAATACGCAAGTCACTTAAGATCACCTCGATTAACTCTTACCGACATAAAGGTTTTCCATCGGTCCGTTTATTCTCCGGCTATGCGATACTCGCTTCCCGCATTAGCGGTGGACGAGGAGGAACTTGAACGTGTGCAGTCCAAAATTATTCCAACTATTGTTCAACGAATGGGATTTTCCAGCAAAATGTCAACTGCTATCCGCTACGGACCCACATCAATGGGGGGATTGAATCTAATGGATCTCCGCACAGAATGCGGCATCGAAATGATCAAATACTTCAGACATGAAGTTTATGGCAACACAAAAGTCGGACAACTTCTTTTGCTCCAAGTCCAAGCTTCACAATTGGAGTCTGGGCTCCCGGTTAATCTTTTGGAGGAACCAACCGTTCACAACCCATATCTCACACCGACATGGATTTTGTCAATGCGACAGTTCAAGTCCAACCACAATATTCTGATTACGGTGACGGATCCATATCAAGTTAGACTCAACAGTCCAACAGACCAGCACATCATGGATTTGACCCGACTCAAGGGATATACAACTCGACAGCAAAAAGACATAAATCTGGTTCGTATTCACCTGCAGTCGTCCACCCTGTTTGATCTCGTGGATCGCCAGGATAACACCAAAATTGCAAAATGGGCAATGGAAGCTCGGAGACCAGCGACTTTCCAAGATGACACGGCATGCATGGCCTAGGCAAGCAGAATTGGGGGCGTCAATGAAACGATTATGGAGGAGATACATATCTTCGCAATTTCTGCGATACGACCGATTCTGGAGAGAACCGCCATGCAAAGAGAATCGAAGTCCAGGCGACGTCTCTGTTTTTGCAAATCCTTCAAATGCTGGAACCGGATCATCCATCTCTCGGGCAATCAAACAACTTCCAAGGCATCGTCGACGACTTCTGTCGCATGTTCGGCAGCTGGCATCATCCGAGCGTATGTGGGAGGCATGTCAAACAAAACAGACGCTGACAATTGCTTCAGATGGTGGACTAAAAGGCCGTAAAGGGACGTTCGGGTGGTTAGTGACAACACCCTCTGATGAGATTCTGGTGGAAGGAGCTGGTCCGGTCGATGGTCCCTTCAACACGGCAAATTCCACTCGGTGTGAACTTGGAGGCTATGCTGCTTCGTTATTATATCTCGCGCTTTTACATTCGGTGTGGGGTAAACGACACAAATGCAGGTTCCGATGGCTCACAGACAGCAAAGGTGCGATTGCCAAGGTACAGAAACACTCCAACCATAATGTCCACATCAAACAAAGACAACCGAGTAATGCGGATTACCTAGGTATCATTCAATTGGAGACATCAGCAATACGTCGGAGGATCAAAACAGAATGGGTGAAAGGCCATCAATCGATGAAAGAAGGACAAGGTAATCGCCGAGACATCAAATGGAATCACCATGCCGACAAATTGGCCTCGTGGTACCGTGATCAGACCAACCAAAGGCAATCGGTCGAACATACTGAACATACTCCCGAAGCACGTGTCTCTATCATCATCAACGGCGTGCGGGTTGTGGGCCAAGAAGAGGCATCCTCACGATATCACATCAACGGATATCATCTTCGGCAGTATATCCAGTCGCGACAGAAGTGGACAAACCAAGTATGGGACAGGACTGATCTCGAGGTATTTGGAACTTTTCACAACCGGCTGTCACCCAGTGCGCAGATCGCTCATACGAAATTCGCTTTCGAGCAATGGTGTACAGGGACCAAACGTTTTCGCATCGCGCCTATCAAAGACGACAATCTCGACAAGTGTCCATGTTGCAAGGAACATGAAAACTGGCAACATGTGCTACGATGCCGTCAAAACCCGGATCGCACTAAGACTTTGACTGAACTGGCAAAGAGACTAACTCCGACAGAATTTCAACCAGTGTTCACGTTACTGAGAGACGGGGTACTGACATGGCTTGAAGGAAATACATACGATCCTGACATCTCCGGTTTTCCTATGAAATTGTGGGGTATCATTCGAAACGCGTTATCTGACCAAGAACAGATTGGTTGGCAGAACGCAATGAAAGGTTACTTGAGCGTCGAGTGGCGAGCCATTGCTGAGACGGATCCATATGGAACTGCCATTATGACTCAAGAAGGGAAGGGGATTCACACTCTCCGAACAATATTGATACATGTTAATCAGGCCACCCAATGTCTATGGAAAGCCCAAAACAACCTCCTGCATCAATCAAATGAGGCAGAAATGCAACTTGTCCGGGATTCGGAAATCGCAGAGATTCGAGAGATGCATGCAAGCATAGAAAAGATTCCTGCAGCCAATAGACACTACTGTGAACGATCACTTGATGTTCTTCTCAAGAAAAATCATTCTTCGCGGAGAAGGTGGTTACGTTATATGAGGATGGCGAGAGCCCGCATGGAACAAGATGGCAAACGTCAACTACTTTTGACCCAATTTTTTCGACCTGTTAGTATTTGAGATGTGACCCGGATCAAGCAAGGACTCGATATGTTCATTAGGGGGAGGGATAATTTATTGTCGCCGACCTGAAATATGGTTAGGCCACAAGGGGTACTCACTTCGGTTTTGGAAAAAGATCGAAGACGGAGACTAGCCCAATAATTAGGTTCTATTTATTTTATCATGACCTTTCGGTCACTGGCGACCGCGGCGGACCACGTGCTGTGATGTATCATAATCCACAGTATCAACATGGTTGTCGACGAAGTGTGAAATCCTCTCGCCACGTGACAGGTGTATATGCAACTAATGCGGCAGGTGAAGTCCTACCGCCCTTGTTCATCTTTGATTCGAATGCTAAGACTGACGAGAATTTTCGTGTCAAGAATAGTTGGCTTGAAGGCCTTCCAACAATAACTGGACGATTCGGCTGTCCTACCCTGATTGAATCATCAAGCTTCTATGCCGTGCGATCAAAAGGATCTATGGATGACTCGCTACTAAACAGTTATATCGAAGACGTTCTGTTGCCCTTGTATCCTAACATAAACAAACGGCATCTTTCGATGCAACAGGTAAGGATGCTTCTTGTCCGTTGATTGGTCATCATGTTCCTTCTCCCACCACTTCTTACTCTGCTTTCATTGTCGCATGCAAAGGTAAGCTTCTTGCAGGTCCTGTTGTCCTGAAGCTTGACTCGGGCCCAGGTCGTATTGTTGCGTCGCACGAGAGTATCCTCAAGCGCGAAGGTTACTTCGAAAGGGGATTGATCATTCTTGCTGGTCTCCCCAACGCAACAAGCGTTCAACAAGAAATGGACGCCCTTTATGGGTCGTTCAAGCCTGCAACTAACGGTCGAGGTGAGATGGTTGTAATGAGGAAGATAAAGGAACAAGGCGAGCGTCAGGGTACGAACGATCCGGGACCAGCCATTGTATCCTTGGGTTTTGAGGATCTGTCCACGATTGTAGATGGGAATGATGGTGACGATGTGAGTATGAAGCCATTCAGTAAGTGCTTCACAACCGACAAAGTCTTGCGAGCTTGGAACAAGATTGGATTTGTTCCCTTTACGAGGAAATGTCTTTATGACAAGAAGGTTCGTCACGAGCTCGGTCAAGATGATGCCAATGTTGAGTTGGAGAATTTGCAGGAGGACTATGCTGGCCTTGTGTCAAACGCCGAGATCTGTGGAGCAAGCAAAGGTGGGTTTAATGCATCTATCGAGCGCGCTCGAAAGCTCAATAGAGCTATTGATGAGGATGAGCAGGTTCGGCAATTGGTTGCGACCAGAGGTGCCTTCTTAGCAGGTTCGCTGTGGACGACATGCAAATCGAGGGTGGGTAACTGACGTGTGACGCTGCGAGCGCAACGTGAGCAAATGGCGATTGACGAGGCGAAAGCCAACACTGTAAGTCAAAATCGTTTGGATCGCCAGGCAAAGCTACTGGCAAATGCACAGACAGCTTTACAGAAGTTCAGAACAGCTGGTGCAATCATGTCAATGACCGATAAGGATTGGGGTGATGTTGTGAGGTGGGTTCTGCCTGAGGCAAAGGTGTCGGGTCTCATGCGAGACTTGAAGAAAAAAGAGGCCATGATCGCAAAATTGGCGACTCTGGAAAGGGACTGGACAACATACATCCCGGCACCAACAGAACTTTAAAGGCTCAGTCCTTTCAATACAGTAGTTCTAAACACATCAAAATCACTTGGAATCAAATCCTTCATCATCTTCCTGTTCATTCTGCATCATCATGGTCGGAAATGAATTAACGCAAAATTGTTTTCAGTCCCGTCCCGTTTTATTTGTATGGGAGTCTCGGTTCTATGTTCTATATATCCGGGTTCGAAAATAGCCGACCAAACATAACTTCATCAATAACACGACTTCTTCAAATCTTCTTGATTTAATCTGTTCACGGGATAAAGCTCGTGCGTTTGGTATGTCTTGAGGACCGTACGGTGATTTCTTGGTGTCGATTAATTCTGTGGCTCCCACTACTCTAGTATGTTTATACTTGTACCGTCCATGTACTATGCAGTGACGTAAGAACAAAGTACCAGTAGTACTCCGAGTACTAGCGACACCGAGTGTAGAGCAAAAACCTACTCTCTCTAGAGAAAACATTTGATATCCTAATGCTACTATACGGTTCCTACTACAAGACAGTGGCCGGGCTGCGACTTGCGATACATTCCCTGACCTTGCCTTCCCAAATAGACAATAATTCATGAGCGGCAATAATGATCTGAATCAACAAGAGAGCCATTCTATCGGGAGGCTAGAAGTTCGCCGCGAGGCGTAGTGCTAAGCACAAAACACAAAATACACAAACCAAAAAAACAAAATGGAAATACATGCAGACAATGAAATCGGCGCCCCCTCCCCCCCTTACGCCTTACACAATCTTTTCAATCGTAATGAACCCTCGGCGAGTCGATTCGCATCCCAACATGACGGTTGCACTCATGTAGTCAAGCTCTGTCTTGGCGTTCAAGTATTCAGGTGGAATCACGTCCTGAGCACGTGGAAAGTCCCACTTGCCACACGCGTCCAAGGTTTGAAGGGACTTGTAGAGCAACGACGTCGATACCCATGCGTTGGGATATTTGTACTTGGCCACATCCATGACCAAGAACGCGTCCATAACTGGTGAGAAGGCACCCAGGGGGCTAAAATGTCCACCACCAGCCTGGCCAACGCCCTTGCGATCAAAGTTGATCATAACTCGGGCTTTCGTGTTGGCCAATGCTTGTTGTAAGATGCGACGGAAATCTTCAATGGACAAAGTGAAAGGATCGACGTGATGAACGCTTACATTCCATGCCTCTTTGTCCAAGTGGCATTCCAACAATGCCTTAGTCTGAAGCATGCTCAAGCCTCCGGGAGCTTTAAAGATGCCATCAAAGGAGGCGTTCCTGCGAATCACGTGCGAGTTGGTGCAGTGGTTAAACATGTCAGCCTGGGTAGCGTATGGATGAGGATTGTAGATTGGGTCAATAGGGAGTTCGATGTCACCACGAAACGAGTTAAGGATGGCAGCAGATGTCGCTACCGCACAGTATGCTTGATTAATCTGCGCATCAAATCCTTGTTGAATCAAGAAGTAGTCGTGCGCAAAGTCAATGAATGCGATACCACCGTGCGCCAACATCCGGTACGCATCGGTAGTGTTTAAGTAGATCACAAATTCAGGCAGCTCTTTATGCCGATGTGTCACGTTATACCACCAATCCTCAATCTTGTGATCCGTTTCGTTCCAAGATTCAGCAGTGCGGTCGACTGTGTGTTCGATCAAATCATCGACGTGATGAAACCACGCTGTCGCCTTTTGCTCGGTGGTGTTCCACCAAACTCCAATTCTTTCTTCTTCGCCGTTGAACCATCCGCCTGTTTCGTGTTCTGTCTCGTTCCACCATTCGCCCGACGCATATTCCTCTTCCTTTACCCAGGAGGATGCTTTGCGTTCAGTCTCATTCCACCACTCAGCTGTCTTGTGCTGTTCGTCGTTAAGCCAAGCCGCAACGTCATGCCCCGTCCGATTCCACCATTGCTCTGTTTTGTGTTCTTCATCGCTGAGCCAGTCGGCACTTTCGTGTCCTGTTTCGTTTAACCACTCGGCAGACTTACGTTCTTCGTCGCTCAGCCAACCGGCGCTTCCGTGTACGGTTCCATTTAACCACTCAGCAGAGCTATGTTCTTTATCCTCTAACCAACCGGCAGTTCCGTGTTCTGTTTTGTTGAACCACTCGGTAGACTTGTGTCCTGCCTTGCCTATCCAGTCAGCCGTTTTGTGCTCTGTCTTGTTCCACAAATCGATAGATTTGTGCCCATTTCCATCCAGCTTTTGTTCCGTCGCATTCCACCATTCCGATGTTCGTTCCTTCCCAGTATCGACGAACTCCTCTGTTCTTTTCGTAGTCTCGTTCCACCAACCGGCGCCGGATCCGGGTTTAGCCTGTTCGTGCTTGAGCCACTCTGATGTACGTTTGTTCTCGGCGTCGATAAAGTGCGCCGCCTTTAGGGTTGTTTCATTCCACCACTCGGCAGTTTGTTCAGCAAAGTTTTTCCACCAGCCCCTGGTCTTCTCTTCAATCAACTGCGAATCTTGATGCAAGGTGTCCTTGTACTCGTTCCACTTCATGTTAGTTTCGTTCCAGAAGGGACCCCATATATCTGCAATCCTTCGTTTCCATTCGTCCATTCGATCAAATTGAGCATCTACTGACTCAAACATTCGATCGTGAAGCCTGGTTTTGTCGAACAACTTTGATTCTTCCTCGATGCCTTCCTGATTAAGGTCGACAATGGTAGGTTGCGAAGAACTACCGCGAGAATACGCGACGCGGACGGAAACGACAATTGCTGCAAGGATGACCAGCACGTAGAACAATCCCAGTCTGGAATCGTGCCGCTCCTCCTCCATTGACCTGTCATCGACGCGTGATGCCGGAGCAACCAGAGGTTGGTGCTCGGGGAGTATGGACTGATAATTCTTCCTGTTCATTGTCGTCTCCCCAATAAATGAGACAATAAATGCTGTACCACAGCTGCATGTGTGTGTGCACAGGTGCACGTTTTGAATGAACCGATTGGCCAACGATTCGAACGCAGTCACATACGCAGTGCTGGTATCGAATCTCGCGTACAAGCCGGCAGCCTCGAAGGAATTCTTGAACGATTTTCTGTTCTGGATCATCAGCCGCGTGCCTCGTGCCGTCATTATGATAGTGCAGCACGCCAATCACCAGGCAGTTCGGTAAACTACGGTTTGGTGACTATTGATTCTTATTTTTTATATGCTTCGATGCGTATGAACTGGAGCATACTGTACTCTGTTTATAGTGTATACATATACTATTGCGCGCTGGGGTGCATGCATATGTGAAGTACGTGCAATGTGCACCTCAGCATTGTCGGTTGAAATGAGACTCAGCAATTAATCAGCCATTGCTTGGGAGATTCGAGAGTACAATTGTAGTACTGGAGTACATGAGTTCATTTTTCAGTCAAAGGATAGCGATTAGTTTGAAACTGAACCCTGTATGAACATCAGGCAGCTTCTTGTTAAATGTCAGCTGATCCTGCACCCACCCATGCATTCTTGGCCACACTATGCAAGCTGCAGCAAGACATGGAAAACCACAAAATGCATTATTCATGAGACTGATTCTGTTCCACTATTCTCCATCTTTATTGTTCCTGCTGATCGGCACTCCAGCAGGAACTGGCTGGTGGTTGCTGGAGAGTGTTGTTGTTGATCCTTCACCAAGTTCCTCATTAAGTGCATTCTGCTAAGAATTGAATGTAAAGCATTGCCATCATTGTCCTTGGGGACTACTTGGTGCCAGTGCTTGTTCTTGTGCACCTTGGTCTCATCAGACAATATGAATTATCATCATCCTAGAAACCTCTGCTAATGGTTACTCTTGATCAGCGCAGTCATTCTTCCAGTGTTGATGCTTTTGAGTCTTTGTCATTGTGATTATAACTCAACAAGGGTCAGACTTTGAACTCTGAATCCCACCCACCCTGATGCAATGGGTGGAGAGATGAATCTGCTTGGCTGATGATGAAGTCCTAGTGGCTTGCTAGTATATGAATGTTGTGCTGGATGGTCACGTAGGATGAAATTTGGAAGCAGAGGCCGGATTACTTTTTCTTCCTTTTTCTCATTATCAAGTGCTGGTGACCAGCAATATTCTTGGCAGCTAGTACAGCCAGCCAACTTTTCCACTTCTGGTATTGAGGACCTGGCTGGTTACATGGTGTCCTCATCTCTTATTTTTTGAAATGGCATATTGATGATCATCGTCTTGAACGAACTGATTGCTAGTACGTGCATAACTCAGCAGCAGTTTTGCCAATGACAAGTATACTGCATAAGGACATCAGATGCTGATTGGAGTCAATATCTCTGTATAATTGTCAAAAAACAATCTATCATTCACCAATACTCTGCCTGTTGGTGTCTTGACCAATGGTTGGCATTCAATGAGCCCTGGAACTTTGGGCTGGTACTACGACAGCTAAAGAGCGCCATGGTAGAGACACTGTAGTACTGGCATTGTGCGCTTTTGGGTTTGTTCCCCCCCCAACATGCTGCCTGTTGTTGGACAGCATGCTACTTGCGTTCATGAAATAATTTGCTGTTCATTGAAAAGAAAGTCTGTATAAACCACAGAGGCCGGCACTTGTCTATGGTTTGTGGTGGTTGTGTACAGGAGCAATAACTTCACACTTGGTCGTTCAAGATTATAAAGACTATCAAATGATTCCTCCAGAGACTGAAAAATTCCCCGTTGTTCTGCTTTGTTTAGGCTGCAATCATCATGAACATGCAGTCCCTGGTTGTTCATTTTCCTAAGGTCCTGTCATTTCTTCCAAATATGGTCATAACTAATTTGAGCTGCCAAGATGTTCCCACCATTTTGCTTTGGGAAGCTTGTCTCAAAATTGCGATCTATAACTTTCTTGAAAGGATACCAATTCTGACCTGAGAGATCCCATGATCAACTCATTCCAACCAATTCAAAACTGCTGTCCTATCAAGTGATGCAAACTGGATTTACGGATCAGTTTGGAAATCATCAAACGATGAAGTGCTCTGCCATGAGCATAGTGTATATCCAGCAGGAAACCACCACCACAAATCAATCATTGTGGTTGGGGACAATGCAATATGTGCAACTGACCATCGTGTTCATGGTGACAACTGGGACAAAGGCACCTGTTGAGAAATCCCAAATATTTGTGAGCTCAGTACCTCTGTTCGTTCTCTAATAATAGGGTGATAACTTTGGTTGTCACGGCTTACCAAAAGTCAGAAAGTAGAAGCTATGTGGCACTGTCAAACTGAACATTTATTCCAATGACATTAAAGGTTCCATAAACATATTGCAATAACTCTCTTGAACATTCTCGTACCAATGTTACGTGTACAGCAGGGATGGAATGGGTCATTAATCCCTTCCACCGTTGATCAGGAATCGGGAGTATCAATAGAGACCCAAAATTCCCCTTGAAATGACACCCACACTCGAAAAGTACTAGTACGTAGCATAAAGACGGAATTCAAGTTAGATCGACGTCGGAATGACCGCGCCCGATAGAAAGCATGGACATCCGGAATTCCGGGTTAACCCAAACATTTCGAAGTTTTTGGGGATACGAGTGGTTCTTGTCGGGAGCATGGCGGGAAACCGTACAAGGGTACTGTACGATGCCAGGCAGAGCTCCTGTATCATACTCATTGATTTTCCCCGCCTATCATAGGCACAGACACCTAAAGAAAAAAAATTGTCGTTAACGCATATTAATAACGATCATATAACGTCATCAGAAGATGGAAGGCGACAATAATACTTCTGCGCCGGCCGGCCACAAACTCAAGTTTGCATGTATGGACATCGCTCCGAACACGATTTCCATTGAACCGATTTCGATGAACCAGATTTTCGATGAACCGATTTTGATGAACCGGATTTTCGATGAACCGATTATGATGAACCGGATTTTTGATGAACACGGTTTGATGAACCGGATTTCTCTTGAATACAGTTAATGAACCGACTCCTTATGACCAAAGAATAGAAGCGGGATTCTTAATTGACCAAAAAAATAACCGTATTCTAAATGACCGAAAGAATGAATCGGGATTCTTAATGAACCAAAAAAATGAACCGGGATTCTAAATGAACCGGAAAAATGAACCGGGATTCTCAATGAACCGAAAACATGAACCGGGATTTATGTTGAACTTTTGCCGTTGCGCGCCGGCCGACCGATGAATCAAGAGTTACGCGCCTGCCAAGCTCTTCGCGCGCCGGCCTACATTGTAATAATTTGATATTTCGATAACCGTTTTCCATCGAATGATTTAAAATACCTTTCGTGTTTGAATATGTCTATAACTTTCATTCTTTGTCAGCGTGTCTGTTCTATCTTCCATCCAAATGACACATCATTTTTCGAGCTATTTTCTAGTTTTCATAATTCGGTCATTTGATTGCATTGCTCCATAATTCTGTCCTCCACGTCCTCAACGACACGATTTTCCGGATGTCCCATGTATTAGTGCTTTGGGTTTCCTTCAACTTGTCAATCCTTGTCTTCATGCAAGTGCAATCTTGCTACTTGTACTGTTGTCGTAGCTTGAATCATAAGCAGTACAAGTAGACCTACCACGTATTGTACTACTGGAATACAGAGTCCAGAGTCGAGTGGCGCTCCAAAACCCCGATTTATTCTCTGTGCCGCCTGCGGGCTGCGGACAGTGTCGCATCGCATCTTGTGGCTGAAGCAGTGTAAGTCATCATCGGAATCCGTTGAGGCGGTTGGAGTTAGGGAAAAAAACCCTACTGGAGTATCAACGAGAGTACTTTCCTACTCCCTAATTGAGAGGTGACATTTCATACCGATCGTGACTGACTGACATTAGAGGAGGATCCAATTGCGGCACTATACGCGTAAACTGATTTCTGGTGTATACTCACCTTCTGCATGGTTGTGCCCACGTCTCAGCCTACAACAATTGCTCCGGACTCCGGAATTCTCGTCGAGTCAAGTGTAAAGCATGGATTCAGTGAATGACTGGACCGCATATGGGTTTGGCGATGAGATGAGCATCGCAAAGAAGGATAAGAAAAAGGCCAAGAAAAGCGATCGCAGTGACAGCACTGCGAAGAAGAAGAAGAAATCAAAGCGCAGCAGCTCGAAGGATGACGATGACGACCTTGAATCATTCGCTGATATTGGGCTATTTGCGAAAGCAATTGCACAGGCTCATCGAGAAGATAATTATGCGCTGTCTGAGGCGTTCCAAGATATGCACGAAGACCAAGAGTTTGTGAAAGCCTTTGATTCCAATTCCAACTTTGATGCCGTTAAAGCTGACTTCGGAATAAGACCACAAGAGCAAGCGCTGGTCAAACCTCCTGTCCCCGAGGCCAGTGGGGATGACGGCGAATGGTTCGTGGATAGCAACAGCAAAGGAGCTGAAATGAAGGAATACGCTCGAAGACTGAGTATCCACTCCGCGCAATCCACCAGATCTAAAGAGAGGGAATCGAGAGGCCAGCCAAGTGGCCAGGCGCGTGCAATCTCAAAGACGCAATCAAAGGCTGACGTTTCGGAGGGGACCTCACAGGCCAGAAACGTTAGTTTCGAAAATGGCAACCTTACGTCAAGGACGATCACAACCGTTGACTTTTCCAACGATCAGTTTCATGAAGCTCATGCGACCTCGACAGTCCAATTCAATGACAGTGCAACTATCCGCTCGGAGCTCACTGGGCTAACAGGTGTTTTCTCTTCCATGACAAGTAATCATGGTGATTTCGATGACGATAGTGACTCCTCCTCGTCGACGGACGAAGACGAGGAAGTACTCGACTACCCCATTTACAATCCAGCCACGAAAAGGCCGGTAATGACGCAGTCCGCCAATGAAAAGCGGACGACGAAACCAAAAGGTAAGGTACAGTTTGGATCTGTGACCGTACGTGGTTATCAGCGTATCATCGGCGACAACCCTAGCTGCAAGACTGGAGCGCCGATATCGATTGGTTGGACTGTGGAGTCAGAAACGCGACATCCCACTCCCGAGGCGCACGATTTGGCTCGGGGACGAGCGATTCGAACTTCGTATGAACTCATCTTGCCACGAGAAGTTCGACACGACATGCTCCTGAAGCTCGGCTACACGGAACGTGAAATCGCGCAAGCTGTCCGAACTGTACTTAGAGACAAAAACAAGCGTCGCACCACTGTCAACAACTTGTCAGCAGAGGTTGTGGAAGAAAAGCTGGAAACTGTGACCAGTGGAATGAAGAAAATCCTATTTTTGAGGAAGCGATAGTAATTGAGTTAACCAATTGAATGTGCTGTATAAACCCGTCGATCAACTACGTCATGTTGAGCTATGCCCTAATGCCGTGAAAGGGTGCATTGTCGTCCTCTCCGATCCTATAGTTCATGTATTTTGGTTTGCTGAATTGTGTGGGTCCTGGGTCTTTCAAGCTCATAGGCTTCCCCTTATTGCTGGTTGGAGGGGGCATCCATTCGATGTGTTTGATAGAGCAGAGTTGAACGTTGACCCAGGACAAAACAATGCTGCTCAGGGCGGCCATACAACAACAGCATTCCTTTGCTACCTTCGCGATCTTATCTAGAAATGGACGCCTGATAAACATGTTAACAAATGTTTAAAGATTTTGGTCGGAACACCTCTGCCGATACAAAATGAAGTGCCAAGCCTTGATCCCTTAACTAGTTCACAAATACGTGCAGGATACACTCAACAGCTGATGACGCATTATTAACGGATGCGTCTCTCGGGATAGTTTAATGGTTGTCACTGCCACTTGCAAATGGAGACAATTGGTGCTTAGGCACGGTTCAGTGTCTCGCGTGGACAGTGGAAACATGGTGTTCAGCGAAGCAGGGATTCCAAGAAATTCTCTTGAGGGTGGGTCTCGTACCGGTGACCGCGGCGGCGTTGTGCTTATTCCTCCACCGGATTGTAACATGATGGCTCGATGTGCTCCTGCCGTTGACAGTTGACCTGTCGATCTCATTCTTTGTTTCAATTCTTTAAAGTCATCACTTGCCTCATTAGGTCCGGCAGCCAACACGGCTTGCTTCGATGCGGTCGCGTTGCGATCGTAGTTGTTGTTTTGACGCAGCGAAGGCGATTGTGAAGATTCGCCTAATGAAGTCCTTGCAGAGTAATGCTGTTGTATGGTGGAGCGAATCTTCCGAAAAATTTCAAGAGGAGAGCGTCGTGGCGCGCAGAGCCTCTCGGAAAGCTCCAAGGGGTTGGTCGTGTTCACATGATTGGAATCTGCAAAATTCAAGTTCACGTGACGACGATCACATTTACCATCTCCTCCGGCTTCACCTCCTTCACGTTCCGGATGATTGTCATCCGCATCGTCCCCTGCGGTTGATGAGGGACCATTCGCACAGCGCTCGTGAGTACCTCGACGCGGCGGAAAGTCTTCAAGAAGAAGCCCAAAGCTAGAGCCTTGCGACTCCTCACCGTATTCATCCACGTCGTTTAAAACCGTCGACGAATCACCATTCGAAAAGCGTCTGTGAGAACTTCGACATGACGGAAATTCTTCAAGGAGAAGGCCATCGCTGCAGCTTGGCGGGGACATGATACTCATCACGTGGTCGTGTCGAATAAAATTCGAATTTGGGTCCTTTTGAGAACTTACGAACCGTAACGAACCCAACGAATGATGATGTCCGTGATTGGGGAACATTCCTGGTTCAGTTGTTACAATAAGAACAAGTGCGACATCGAATTTGGTCACTTATAGACTTCGGAACCAAGACAACCTCGGAAATCGGAAAAGGCGAAATTCTGTCCCCTACAGCGGCAAAGTTCACTTACTATCGTACAATTGTACTCGGAGTATGAAGTTCGCAACGCTCATTCGTTATGTAATCGGGGTAGATAGCTCAGAAATCATAAGAAAAGTCATTTTCGACGAAAAGCCAGCTTGGAAACGAGGGATCCGAAAACCATTTGACGTACACGTTTGAAGGTACGAATCATCCACCCAAAATACTGTGTTGGTATTGAATACGGTTGCAACAGATGGGTCATTCAGAAGCATAACCATCTTCTTTTATATCAAAGTTAAACTTCGTTTTCTCAGACATTTCGTTGAAGGACCTCTTTGAACTTGGTACACGGTACTACTCCGGTATCAGGTACTGTCCTACGGCAACCCGAAAAGGTCTTGAACCACTCTTGTTTTCTAACCATCCACCACACGGGTAATAATTGGGGAATTTCCAAAAACATACATGAAACGCCTAATGACCTATGGTGGGAAAGTTCACCGCTTTTTGTCATGCCGCGCTGAAGGTTTCAAAGTACTACTAGTACGGTACCTTGTACCTTATACCAACAAGAATGTCATGCATGTCGCATGTCATTTCATTACTCGTACATCCTACAGTAACACCTGTTCTTACCATCTAGTACACCATTAGTACCAGTACCAAACATAAAACATTTGGAATACGCACCACATTGCCATGGTCCCTTTCTTTATCATTTCATTGGCAAACATGTGACTCCATGCCTTCATCTACATGGTATTTCATTAAAATCAAACAAAGCGGCCATAATTTGGTGTAGTAGGGATACTTCATTGCAATCATCAAAATCATTTGCTGGGACTTGTGGTGGTGTGCTTTTACTCTACAGCACAAATGCCAGTAATGTATGCAAATTTCTGGTATGCAGCGCAACACCAGAGGGATTCCAACTTTCTGAAAATTTTGCAGATTTCTGGGGATAAGTGTCACAAATTGACATTCCTGCAGGTGTGATGAGTTTCTGGAAATATCGATACTGATTTTTACTGTTCAACTGGTCAGGATGCTTCACCATAGGCCCACCAGAACTTGCATGTGACTGGATGCCTCACAAGCATTGCTGACTGATTATCCATTGTAAGAGGAGCAGAAAGTCTCTCATTACTTGTTATGCACAAATATAAGAGCTGTGGGAAAGGAATGTGAGAGATTTCTCTTTGTTGATCCTTTGAAATCACAGCAAAAAGCCAGCCCAATTATGATATCAATTATTGCACTGACACTTACTTTGTTGACAACAAGATGGAACAGTCATCATGTGGTCCTCAAGGACATACTTTGTGTTATCTTATGGATTGTTTTGCGCACTGCAGCATCACTTTGTATATCCCGTGAGACCTTAGTAGACGAGAACTCATTGTTGTGGCGTCCTAGATGTGGTCAACATATCATCGCGTTTCTAAACATACCAGTCACGGCCTGGGAGAGGCAATTTGTGACTCTTGTTCAGGTCATATGGTCCTTTGCCCCATCCTCTGTCATGTTTCCTGCATCACTGACTACTGCCATCACTGTAGACAAACAACACTCGGCGTCTAAATGTGGTGCCCTTGACTTCCATACTCTGTATTCCTGGCTCACATAAATGGTGCTATCCTTGCTCACATGCAGCTGTCTTGTTTCCCAATGTTGGCCGCATCTGCTGATCCTTTGGCCCATGACAGATACTGACCGGCACCTTTTGCTCCTCATCCATCATGGTCAGGCCAAGCAGCAATCAGCACATCATTTGTGGCTTTGCTGCCAACACATTGCTATGAAGCCAGGCCTCTTTCTTAGTTGCACCCCTCTCTAGTTCAATATATTCCATCTGGCCCTAGGGCCTTGAGATGAACCTGCCATACTCCAAGGAATGATGGTCTGAAGCGTGGCAGTGTGGTAGCACGAACAACAGCACTGGTAAAGTGGTGTGCACAGTGACCACCTGCCAGTTCTGGAGTACCTACTCAATCTACCGCTAGGAGTACAGCAGTAAGCAGTAATCCAACTGTCAGCAGGCAGCAGAGTCCCCCTACTAGAGCACATTTTCAAGGAGCACCCAAGAAGGTTGGAGGAGGCGCTACACCAGTAAGCTAACCTCTTCTCAACATGTTTATCACAGACCTATTTTTGGATATGCATTTGATGATGCTGGCCTCAAGTCCAGGCAAACTATGTGCAGGTACCAGCATGCTGTTGAAATAGTGCTGAAGTATGAATCATGAGAAGGAGATGTCTTTGCTGCTGGTCTACTATCCTACCATGCTTGTGGTCCGATCACTCCGTTTTGTTTTCGTGTCATTGCTTGCAGGTTTTTCAACTCCGTATCTTCAACCAGCAATACTACAGTACACGTTCAAATCACGTACAACACTCGACCATTGTACCGGTGCCACTTTGTACTCGGAACGTGTATGCAGACGTGAATACGGTTCATATGTCCATATGATCCAGTTTGAGTTCAAGACAAAAAGTAGGTCCACTAACTAATAGCTGAACGGCATTGAGGCATTGATCCTACAATCTTCATAGCCAACAGTAGCTAGTCATCTATAGCTTCTTGAGTTGCTCTCCACAGAAGAAGGCAGAGCGGACAGAATCACGGAAAGGGCATGCGAGTATGGCGTCCAAATTAGACCAGGACGGATGGCCCGTCACGACACAAGAACCGTATGATTTAGTAACCGAGCTTGGTCTTCCACCCGGTCCAGCTTTGCTTGCCTGTTCCGGGTCGGATATTGTCCTCTCGCGAGGCGCATCTGCCAAACCTAGCGTTGCCAAACAAAAGGGACGCTACGTTATAATGCTACCTGGGATACTATCGCTTCGACCAAAGTCAAAGGAATCAGCAGATGCCGGTGCTGACAAGACTGGGGAAGATGAGGACGAGCGGGATGGGACAACGGATGGCGCGACTGACGAATTGCAAGCCGACGTTGCAACGAAATCCAAAGCACTAATCACAAGCACATTACTGGGTCGCATGGAAGGGCTATCAACTGATACTCCAGTTTTGAAGATTCCCTATCCAAACGGTGGATGCTTAACGTTCCAAGGTCACAAAGTCAACGATTCGACCTCGAGATTTATGATGCTTTCCTTCAAGAAAGGTGACGTTGTTTGCAAGGATGCTGTCTCTTCAGTAATTATCTTTGGTGAAAGCACCTACAGTGGACCTGAGTGTACTGACGTGGTCGAACTCGACGAGCTGACTCATTTTGGTGGATCTGATCGAACGATTGATGGAGGAAAGTCGGTGAAGGTGAAGAAGGGGACACGGCCAGTCGTCAAGACTGCTCGATTGACACAAATTACAACGGAGGTACCTTCGCAAACGATTAAAACCCCATTAAGGAAAACCCCCGAGGCAAAGGTTCTTGTCACTTCAGATGTCGACGAGGACGATAGCGATGCCTACCTCGATGATACACGCGACATTCATTCGAATCACGCCTTGGACTCTGCTCGCCGTTGCTCAAGACGTAGTGCTAGTAGCAAGGTGTCCTATGCAGTGGATGAAGACGAAGAAGATGGCGACGATGATGTGGAAGTGGAGGTAGACGACGAACAATCCAGCGACGACGATGGTGAGGAGGCCAATTCGAAGAAGCTAGCCCGAAAACGAACCCGGCCAAAGCGAAAGCAGCGCTTGCCAGTGATCCGGATGAACAGGAGGAGGAGAAGCCCTCGAAGTCAACCCGAAAGCGTGCTCCAGCCAAACCGGTGCTTGACAGTGATTTCGAAATGGACGAGGGGGGAAAGCCATCACAGCCTACACCAAGTCGAGCACGTGCCAAG
The DNA here is from genome assembly GCA_022925895.1 of Fragilaria crotonensis. Lineage (NCBI taxonomy): Eukaryota > Bacillariophyta > Fragilariophyceae > Fragilariales > Fragilariaceae > Fragilaria > Fragilaria crotonensis. The sequence goes on from JAKSYS010000350.1 coordinate 25,417, forward strand.
CCGAAAACTGTGCTTGACAGTGATTCTGATGAAGAGCAAAAGGACAAGAAGCCATCGATGTCAGCTCGAAAACGAGCACCTGCCAAGCGGCAACCTGTGCTTGACCTTGAATCGGATTACGAGCAGGAGGAGGAGGAGAAGACCTCAAAGCCAGCCCGCAAGCGAGCCCCTGCCAAGCTGAAACTTGTGCATGACCTTGATTCCGATAACGAGGAGAAGAAGACCTCAAAGCCAGCCCGAAGACGAGCCCCTGCCATGCCGAAACCTGTGGTGGACCTTGACTCCGATAACGAGGAGGAGAACCCGTCAAAGCTAGCCCGAAAACGAGCCCCTGCTAAGCCGCAAGTTGTGTTTGATGTCGATGATAGTGACGATGCGGCGGCGGTAAACCCTTTAAAACGAAAGCGTGGCGCGAGAAACCTTCAAAAGGAGGAGTTCGAACCGTCGAGTACCCAGCGATCGGTGCGCCGGTCGACTTCGAAGAAATCCGAGTTGGAGGATGCAGTTAACCTTGATGATCGCGAAAGTGTCGACGAAAGGAATGTAGAGAAATCCTCAAAAAGGGCAAGCCACAAGGCACGTGAAGGGGTGACCAGCAGCGACGGCAGAGGCTCTGCTGCCGACGGTAAGGGGTCGGCAAGCGCTCCAAAGCTGTGCCTACGAAGAGAAAAGCAGAAACAGTTGTCATTGACATTGCTGAGCGGCTTGGCGACGAAGTGTTGAATATAAATGCAGATAAGGTGTCGGCATCACGTGCGAGAAAGTCACATGTGACTAGTAAAGCAAACGGGAAAGCGATAGGATCTGGCAACGATAACGCTGATGACGATGGCATCGACGAAGACTTCACACAGGAATACACCCCAAGCGCCAAGAAGAAGGAGCTACATGGAAAAATTGGGAGGGACGATGGGGTCAAGGAGAACGAACCCCCCAAAAAGCGCAATCGAACCACGTTGGCTCCTTCAAGTCAGAAAAGTTCAGTTTTGGCAGACGAAAAGTCAAAATCGCCTGTGAGTCGAAGCTTGGTTATGGCTTCTCCTCGAAGCAGACGGCGAAGAAAGCCAGCTGGGGTGCCTACCTCACATTCACCAAAACCTCAGGTCGACACGATGAAGTCCAATCCAGACGATGAGTACGGGACGTTTGACTTTTCAGCGGATGATATTGCCGTCCTCGCAACGCCAGAGAAGAGGGTTAGGGTAAAGACACGAACTTAAGCAAGCACTACAGATGCTTGGAAGAAGTAGAAATATAGCGGGACCGAGAAGGGGAAGCTGATGTCTTGTGATAAGAAGCTCTCACAACCCCGCTGATTTCATCTCCATTGTTAAGGTAATGATGATGGCTTCGCCGCCGCGGTCCGGGAATTCATCGTACGCTCGTATAACTGTCTGGTACGTGATCCGATCTGGCTTGAGGCTGAGGTGACCTTTCGCGCAGTGATCTTGCATTTCTCTGAGTAGCGCCGTTGCTTTCGCTGGGGCTTGTGAGTTTCCGCAACTTGCATACGCGTGAATGACGTTCGTATAACAGATTGCATCTGGCTTCAGTGATTCATCCCCATCTTCGTGATACTTCTTCCACTGATCGCGAAGCACTGCATGGCACAACTCGGGAGGAGCGCCAATGGCAGCCATGGTCGAAATCAATGTTGAATACGTTTTGGCGTCGGGCTTTAGAAAACGAACACCATTCTTGTAGTGCTGCCACATGTCTTCTACAAGTGCAAGGACTCGAATAGCCGATTCATCTCCAACACGCGAATGCCTCCAGGCTCGAAGGACAGTATTGTAAGACGTTTTGTCTGGCTGTAGGCGACGGTGTCCTCGTTGATATAAATCCCAAAGTTCAGCCAGGATTGCGGATGCTTTTTCTCCAGCCATCACATTTTCATTGTTAGCCCATGCATTCAGGACAGAACCATATGCTTTTTGATCTGGAATCAAGGTCGCATCACCAGCATTACTGCGGGTCCACATTTCTTGAAGTAGCGCTGACGCTTTTTCTCCGGCATTCGAACTCCCGCTATTCGCCCAACTCTTGATCACGGTCGAGTACGTGATGCAATTAGGTTTGAGGCGTTCGTCGCCCTTCTCGTCGTAGGTAGCCCAAAGCTCATTAAGCACCTTTGTAGCTTCCTTGGCAGCTGTTCGGCCTTTTCTAGTAGCCCAAATCTTTAAAACTGAGTTGTAGGTTGCTATATCAGGTTTGAGAGACAAATCATCTGCCTTTACAGAGAGAGCACACAATTCCTTTAAAAGACCAGTTGCTCTATCGCCTGATGATGGGTCGCAGGTGTTGCTCCAGGCATTGATGGCAGAATTGAATGCCATCGTGTTCGGTGCTAGTTCCTTGTCACCCGCCGCATGTCGAACTATCATGTCCCGAAGCACAATTTCTGCATCTTCGCCCTTGTCACGACATTGACTTAATGCGTTTATCATAGCGCAATAAGTTCTCGCATTTGGTTTAACCTCCTGGTCGCGACGAGACCACATGTCTTTCAGCAGCGCCATTGCCCGATCTGCCGCACTGTCACAGCCACTATTACCCCAGGCGTGTATCACTGAGTTGTACGAAATAGTGTTGGGCTTGACGAGAATATTTCCCAAGGCATAGTGTTGCCACATTTCCGCCAGGACTTTATCCGCCCGCTGTGCTTCTTGTCGAGCGCGACCTCTTAAGCAGGTTTTTATGACGGAATTGCAGTGAATGACATTGGCTTGGATTTCACTGGAAAGCGACAGCATGATGTTTAGGATCTGATGAGCTCGTTCTGACGCCCTGGGGTCACGACTTTCAGCCAAAGCATTGATAAGACGTGTCAGAGACTTGGCATCCATATCGCGAGTCCTTTGAATCTCCTGCCTGACGCGTCGATCGCGACTCGTCCGAACGACAGATTCGACGGATGCTCGAAACGGTGAGATTGTTGAATGGAAGGGGACCATTGCCATCGGGTTGGTGTTCTTGAAATCTCCAATCGATTTTGCCCCAAGAAATCCCCATCCTCTCTCGAGGCAGAGTGTTAACAGTACAAAGGCCTCTCGAAGTCTTGGCATCATATGGTTGCGGTTGGCTTGAACTCTATTGTTGAGACCGAAGCTCAAGTGAATATCGCGGATCGTCAAGGCAGTGCTACTTCAACAATCAACGTCACAGCCAATTTTTCGCTCGCGACTCGCGTTCACCTCCTGCAGTCCCGTGAAGGGTCGGTACCGTAGTGCTGGTGGTACGGTACGTGACGTGCGAGTCGCGGCTCGTAGTGCGTGCTATACCGTACCTGTAATTGTTGCTGGTGGTGGAAGTGGCGTAGCTCTTCGTATGTCAGTAGTGTTAGGTTTCACTACAGTATCGTGTCAAATTGCAAGTCTAAACGTATAATTCAGCCAATTCTCAACGATTAACTACGCCTCAATTGATCCCACCACCGACAGTAGTATTCGTTGAACAGACTTTGATTCATTATTTGTTACTATGAAATGGTACGTGTGAGGTTGTGTCAAGAACTAGTTTGATCGCTTGTCATAAGAGTGGCATAAGGCCAGGATTGTAGCAGTGCTCACAAGCACCAAGGTTGAACACGTCCTGCATCTTGTACTGAACTCTCTGCATTTCGTGCGGAAAATACTCCATACTAGTGACCCCTGGTGAAATATACATAAAAATGTGTGAAGCTACAGTGAAGAACTGCCGAGGAACAATGAACCACGCGCAACAAATTAGATTTGGGGCTTATTCTAGTAGTGTCCTCAATTGGCAGACTGGTTTCAATTGCCGAGACCAAAGTTGTTGTGTTAAACATCTAGTACTACAATACTGAGAGCAGGGGTGCACAACAACAGACTGTATTACCATGTATTGCATACTATATTGTTTCCACGACATTCAATTGGTCAGCCTTACAACAACAATACACTGTATTGCTAAATCTAAAAATACCAATATATTGTATTGTGAACACTGACAGTATAAAGATAGTGTACAACATATCGAATACAACTCTAACATGGTCTGATGCATTAACTCTGACTGGTGCATGGAATATAAATCCTCTTCTAGGACAATAGATTGTACTGGTGTGCTCAACATGATCAATTTATTATAGGTCGTTGGATTGGTGGTTCAAGATATTGCAATGTATTGTATTGGATGTAGCAGATATTGCAATATTTTTTTTGTTCGAATATTGAACCACCAATACAATAACAATACTATTGTGCACAGAGTAGCAAATACCTAGTTCAACAATATGCATACAACTATACTGGAATACATAGCATTGCTGGCTGATCCACATTCAATCCAGTTCAAAGTTCAAAGTGCAACTGAATCTCGATGTTCCCAGAACATGTCGGCCATGATGTTGTAAATTGTACGCAAGATCGGCTTTTGAGCTTGCCACTCCGGTTTTGCCAGGATCGCCGGCCAGCATTCATTCAAATTAGGTGCTCGAATAAGGCCCCTCAAATGGTATTAGGCCGTTGCTTACGGTCCAACAAAAACTCTCATAAAGCAAACGGGACTGTCCCATTTGCGAAATAACTGCCTTACAGGGGACATTCCCAAAACAAAGTGTCCCGTCCCATTTGTGAAGCCGGGTTCCTTTTGAAAATTTCACAAATGGGCCCGTCCCGTTTGTGAACAACCCGGAAAACAAATGGGCCACGCAAACGGGCCAGATGGCCTCTCGCTTGCTTCGGATCACATGTGGAACACACACCTCACTCCATTCATCACACATCTCTTATCCTAGTAGAGAGCTCCATTCTTAAGTCTATCTTGTTCGGTTATCACCAGCATCATCAGCATGAACTCCCGAAACATTTCTGCACTTATCATTAATCAATTGATGAGGAACCTTCATTCCGAAGCAAGAGACGAACCAGTAGCCTATTTTGACGACATTGACTCCTGCTACCGTGATGATGGAACACTTGATTGGGATCGCCTGGAGGACTTCCTTGGGAGAGAGGACGAAGAAGATACGGCAAAACAACAATACCTTTTAACGTTAATGTGCTTGTGTGCAAGCGCTAAAATGGAGGAAACTGCTAGAAGTGTGCATCAAAAGAAAGCTACCATTCAGACACCGAGGGTCAAGAAGTCACGAAAGCGACGACCGAAGTACTTTGTGGACCCATCAACAGGTAAAAAACGAAAGTTGACGCCAACAATCAGTCTTTGGTGGATTTTGTACTTGCAAAATCCTCAGCCAAATTGCTCTCGGTGGTCTCAGACGTTTCGAAATCGCTTTCGTTTGCCATATCAGTCATATCTGGATCTTTTGTCGATGCTGAAGGACGAAGATGACGAGGGGCTGTTCTGTAGATGGACCGGATGGACCGATCAGCAGCAGAGGAATTGCCAACCCGCCTTTACTAACAATGCAGTGCCTTTGAAAGTGTCGCCAATAGAACTTCTATTGTTGGGAAGTTTAAGATACCTTGGTAGGGGGATCACTTTTGACGACGTTGAAGAGGCAACTTTCATCAGCCGCCATGTGCATCGTGATTTTTTTCACAAGTTTGTTGCGTTTGGAGCCAGCAAGCTGTATACGAAGTATGTACGAATGCCAACATCTTTGGAGGAAATCAGAGAATGCGAGCACGCCTACAGGATTGCCGGATTCCCAGGTTGCATTGGTAGCACCGATGCAACCCACATCCCGCTTGAGAAAGTTTCCTTCACGATTCGGCAGAGTCATCTTGGTTTCAAAATGGGAGCTACGACACGAACATACAATCTAACAGTAAACCACAAAAGGCAGATTCTGCATACGACAACAGGCCACCCAGGTCGGTGGAACGATAAGACCCTTGCAAGGTTTGATCACTTCCTGGACGAGCTTCGAAAAGGAAGTTTCGATGAAAAGATAACCTTTGATTTGTTGGACAAGAGTGGAACAAAGACCATTGGCATGAAAGGAGCCTACGTCATCGTGGACAACGGATATTTAGAGTGGTCATCAACCATTCCGCCTTTCAAAAACTCATCGAGTCGATCGGAAATTCGTTTCTCACAATGGTTGGAGTCTTTACGTAAAGATGTCGAGTGTACGTTCGGTATATTGAAGAATCGATGGAGGATTTTAAAAACTGGGATTCGGATGCATAACACGGAAGTTGCTGACAATGTCTGGTTAACCTGTTGTGCACTTCATAATATGTTACTCGATGTTGACGGATTGTCGGTTGGATGGCAAAACGGTGTACCCTCGTATTGGCAAGTCGAGGCAAATGGACAGTTTGAGTTATCAGATATGCCGCGTGCCATTCAGAGGTTGATTTCTCCTTCTGAAGTGCGAGACTTCCTCACGATGGATCGAAGTTCATGCGGGTGGCGTTACCATGCTGACAACTGGGTAGAAGAGGAAGAAGTAGAAAACGACGTTGCTCCTGATGACGACCAGATTAGAAACGACAGCAGTCATGGTGTCGTTTCGGTTTCCAAGTTATCGCATCGGGAATTTCGGGGATTGCTCGTTGATAATTTCAACGCCCTGTACCACCAAGGGAGGGTTTCTTGGCCGAAGAGGCTCCCAGTTGCGCCAAGAAACGTGCCTTCGTACTAGTGTAGTGTTGCTTGATGAATGACTGGACAGTACTAATAACATCATACTAATAACATCAATTTCATTATCGTGCTGGGTCTTCGTTCTAATCAGAACAGTAGTCGCCTGCTCGTATGATTGCTTTGCTCTCGGGACTTTCCTTATTAAAGCACATATCGCACCACCAGACCATTTCAAGTTGTCGTTTCGTGTTACAACATGCACTGCACACCCGTCGCGTGCACTTCCGACAACGATGGTCTGTTGGAACCGACATGCACTCGATGCACTTGTTAGTGTTTTGTGCTTCCTCGTTGTTTCTATTGGCTTCCTCGTACTCGTTTCTATTTGTTTCTGTAGGAGTACCGCCAGTGTGAGTAGCAGTTGTCAGCGGTGACATGGACATCAAATCACGTGCAGCACCTGGCATAGTAGCAGCGTGGTCAACCAGAATAGACGACGAAGATGACCAAGACACCGCACGGTCATTGTCATGATTTGCAATTGCTTGTGACCTTCGCTGAACTTCTGCATCCTGTAGAAGTGTTAACTCCACCTCCAAGTCGCCAACTTGAGACTCCAAATCATCTTGCAACTTTTCTATCGCTTGCAATGCCGTGTTATCAACTGGTTGTCGGTTAAGCATGGCGCTGTATCGCTGTGAAAGGACATTCTGTTTTCGTGAAAGAGCACAAAGTTTATCTCGCAAAATCCGTTCCTTGAGAAAATTGTTCTTCTGGCGCTCTTTCTCCAGTGCTTGCCTCTCCAATAGTGCAAGGCTTTTGGCAAGTAGCTCTGTTAGCTGTTTCTCGTTCTTGTTTGCTGCATCGTCGTCACCCGCTTCGGAGCTTCCCAGCATCGAACTATTCCTTCCACTACTTGCTGCCTTCTTTTGATGGCGTGTTGTTGGCCCTTCTTCGTCGACATTGACAGACGACGCAGCTCGCTTTAGACGGGACATCCTTTTGCCGAAAGAAGTGCCGACCTTCGTATCGCCGAACAGCGTTGACTTCATCGTTGTCGTTGACGACTCCACTACCGGAATTAGTCCCCACAGACTCCAAGCAAGGAAACCCTTAAAGAAATATCCCACAGGAACTGCACCGCCATCAGTAGACTCGTCCTGTTCGTCACCATCAAGGTTCAGTCCTACGGAAGCTCTCCCACCTTCGTTTTCTGTGAGTGTCGAGTCGAATACATCATGTTGACCAGCATCATCCCTTTGCTGTCGGTCGTTGCTTGCTGTGCAAGTACTACTAGTCATAGTACTTGCACTATCTGCTCGATACACACCACCGCCGCTGATCTCACTTTTATGGAATGCAATAAGGCACCATTTTGCATAATCATCCCAATTGGAGCCAGATGGGAAGCATCCGTCTTTGTAGGGCGAATCGCTAGCCATCACAAGAGCCATCATCTTCTTACAGTTGCAGAGCACTTCTTTTGCCAATCGGAGCAAGGTCCTTCCACTGATTGTAGCAGTTGCATTAAGTAAACTCTTCCTCGCAAGAAGGCCCTTCTCAATTGAACCTTCGCCCACGTATATGTTGATGGATGACTGCCGGTGAAGAGACGGGAGCATGGTCAAGACAGTCGCTCCATTTGACGCCCTTGAGTCCACATCATCGATGAAAAGTCCTTGGAATTTGTTAAGCCCTCCAAGGAACTGATCTTCATAGCACATCACATCAGGGTCGCCATTTTTGTCACCAAAACAAAGCTTTGCCATCAAATGCTCCATGACTGTTTCAGTCATGGAGGTGCCGCCTTGACTAATTGAAGGGGAGTCGTAGCATGCAAAAGCAATTAGTCCTTGAAACTCCGCTAGGAGCTTCTTCGTTACATTCGTATCAGCTCTCCTGGTGCGATCCTGTCTCTTGTTTGAAGACGAGGCATCTTGAGTAAGGATGCTGTGTGACGATGCCATTGCTGATGTAACAGTGATCAGAATTGGAGGGATAGATCGATTCAATGTGGTCGTGGAATGTGGTATGCATTATTCGTGTCAGGATACAAGGAATGAATAATTTATTTTGTGTTTGTTTTGCTGCGTTTCTTTTGTTTACGTAAGCATCGACCTTAAAACCTTGTCCAGTATGAAAGTCCGGTAGCAACATATCAGATGAACAAGGTGTCTGCAGCAGAGTCCTGCACTGGGTACCCATACCCAGTACCCACCCAGTACCCACCCAGTACTGTACCCACCCATACCCATGGATAATGGGTGGGTATGGGCACGCCCAACCAGTGGGTGGGTGGGTATGGGTGGTCCAAACTCCACTGCGCAAATCGTGGGTGGGTAATGGGTGGTCTAACCTGCCCACACGAATCGACCATTGGACTCCAGTACTCCATCCTGTATCCTGTATCCTGTATCCTGTATCCTGTATCCTGTATCCTGTATCCTGTATCCTGTATCCTGTAGCTAGTAGCCATAGGATACTCCAGTACCATTTCCTAGTGTGCTGCGAGGCGCAAATCAATGTTGATTGTCACAATCCCCAATTTAATTCATATTCTGCGTTCAGACTTGGAGTTGCAGAAAATAGTCCGATCAATGCTTCATTGGTGATATTGATGGCACCCTTGGATTGTACTCCGAGTATGTACTAAGCTTACTCATAGACTAGTACACAAATCAATGTGCCTCAATCCCAAAGAACAGGTCCTGGGTGCCAAATTCCTCTGTAGATGCAAAATGTGAGGGCTGAAATGGAGATGCAAAAAATGCTACTGTCAGGAATTATGAAGATTTTTGGTCGTACTGACGGCAGCCATTGATTGCAATGGATATGCAAACTGATTGACTAGTGGGCAATTCAATGAGCAATTTGCAACTATAGCACATTTGATGCTTTCCACTTAAATGGATGATATTCAGTAGGCAGACAGTGAGATAAAACAAAATTGTACTGGTGTGGGTTGCTTGGAGTGCATTGATTGTATTGCTTGATGGCATCCTTAGAAGTGCTTCACTTTCCAAGCTCATTGACTTCTTGAACAAGATTCAATGCATGATCCCAGAATGCAATAAAAATACTACGCAGAAATTCTTGTTTTGGAAATGATAAACTAGCTGTCATGATGGTTTTTAAGTGTGTATTGGGTGTATTGACAGCACCCTTTGATTGTCAGTACTATCCATGCCCATCAACACTTGTTGAATTCAATGCACAAATCAACACTTTGGGTGTGGGATCCTAGTTAAACAGGTGCAAAATCTGTGGTCAACCTGGGAATTGGAAAGTTTTGGTCAATATTTGTTGAGTTTTTATTGGTTGTGGTATTGATGACACCCATCAATGGTAACTGACTTGCTTCTGGTAAACTCAGTGCACAAGCAAATCAACACTTGTTTACTTGGTGTAGGATCCGTGCTCAAATGCAAAAACTGCGGTCAGCTATGGGCATGGAGAAATTATTCTGTCAGTGTTTGTTGTATTTTCTTCAGTTGTTTTGTTGACCCTTCTTGATTCTAACAACTTTCAATACAACTGACTGTTGCGCAAGCAAGTATGCAAAACCCCGAGTTCAACTTTTGCAGATTGGGGTTCCCACTTCAATTCATATTCTGTGGTCAGACTTGGAGATGCGGAAGATGGTCCTGTCAAAGTCTCTTTCAGTTGCATTGGTGATAATCATGACACCCTTGGATTTTTCGTAGTGAGCTTACTTATTGGTTGAATCACAAGGCGATGCACAGCCAAGCCCCAAATATACAGGGTGCAGGATCCCCATTGTAATGAAAAATCTGAGGGCTGCATTGAGATGCAGAACAAATCTTCTGTCAAGGATGTTGAGGTGTATCAGAAATGTTTTTGACACCTAGGATTTTTGTAGTGAGCTTACTTATTGGTAAAGGCAAGTCAGTGCACAAGCAAATATACAGGGTCCCCATTGTAATGAAAATCTGAGGGCTGCATTGGAGATGCAGAACAAATCTTCTGTCAAGGATTGTTAAGGGTGTATCAGAAATGTTTTTGACACCCTAGGTTTTTTTGTAGAGCTTACTTATTGGTTGAAAGACAAGTTAGTGCACAAGCCCCAAATATACAGGGTGCGGGGACTTTGTAATGCAAAATCTGAGGCTGAATGCAGATGCAGAAAAATGTTCTGCCAGAGTTTGTCAAGTTTGCATTGATGATACCGACGGCATCCTTTGATTGGAGTGGGTATATATACCCATTGACTAGTGTGCAATTCAGTGGGTAATTTGCAATTGCCGATACAGGGTTTTTGATTAATAATATTCTGCAGTCAGACATTAATATTCCGCAGAATTGTACTGTTGTATTTTGTTGAGTGTGTATGGATTGTATTGATGGCATCCTGAGATCCTTTCAACCTTTTTGCTCATTGACTTCTTGAAGATTCAATTATGATGCCAAAATGCGAACAAAAAATACACAAAATGATCAATACTCAATCAATTTTGGATTTTAAAAATCAAAACTGGCATTTACTCCATCATCAAATGCCTGAGACTCATTTACTGAAGCTCCAGCAACAATATTCTGCTAGGGTTGTTTAGTGTTACTGACAAGCTAGAACATAAGTATTGATTTGTGTAACTACAACACTAGTAGTAACATGTCAGAAGTACTTAATTTTTAGCTTATGTCAGCTTGCACTATAACAACTCCCAATTGACTTTGTTGCTGGAGCTTCTGTAAATGAGTCTCAGGCATTTGATGATGGAGTAAATGCCAGTTTTTGATTTTTTAAAATCCAAAATTGATTGAGTATTGATCATTATTGTGTATTTTTTTGTTCACATTTTGGCATCATAATTGAATCCTCAAGAAGTCAATGAGCAAAAAAGGTTGAAAGGATCTCAGGATGCCATCAATACAATCCATACACACTCAACAAAATACAACAGTACAATTCTGCGGAATATTAATGTCTGACTGCAGAATATTCATTAATCAAAAAACCCTGTATCGGCAATTGTGGCAAATTACCCACTGAATTGCACACTAGTCAATGGGTATATATACTCCAATCAAAGGATGCCGTCGGTATCATCAATGCAAACTTGACAAACTCTGGCAGAACATTTTTCTGCATCTTTCATTCAGCCCTCAGATTTTGCATTACAAAGGTCCCGCACCCTGTATATTTGGGGCTTGTGCACTAACTTGTCTTTCAACCAATAAGTAAGCTCACTACAAAAAAAACCTAGGGTGTCAAAAACATTTCTGATACACCCTTAACAATCCTTGACAGAAGATTTGTTCTGCATCTCCAATGCAGCCCTCAGATTTTTCATTACAATGGGGACCCTGCACCCTGTATATTTGGGGCTTGTGCACTAACTTGCCTTTCAACCAATAAGTAAGCTCACTACAAAAATCCTAGGTTGTCAAAAACATTTCTGATACACCCTCAACAATCCTTGACAGAAGATTTGTTCTGCATCTCCAATGCAGCCCTCAGATTTTTCATTGCAATGGGGACCCTGCACCCTGAATATTTGGGGCTTTTGCATTGACTATCATACTAGCTAGTCAGCATTGAATAAAGGGATACAAAAATCCATGGGTGGAACAGTGAGAAAACCTTTAAGAATTATATTTTGCATCTCTAACTCAGACTTCAGATTATGAACGAACGCAACGTGTAGTAAAAGACTGTGTACTGGTTACTGGTGTACTGAAATCGCTGAACACCGGTAGTAGACTAGGTGCTACGGTAGTACACCAAGTACAATCATGATTACGATTTGCCAACAACTGAGTAAATTGATTTGACTTTACAACAATAAAAAATTGTACAAAAACCAGGACCATTTTGTAGTAGTAACTCAGAAGCCCTGATGGCATTAGATGTATTGCTACTACTAGCTACTAGTATGCAAAGTTTAGTACCTAGTACTACATAGATAGGATGGGGGATCAGGAAGAGCACTGCCAAGTTCTAGTTTACCTGCTGCTACCGTAATGATTTTACTGTACTTCCATCAAATACATTTAGCTGCTGTTTTTCTCTGTCTGCCAAAGCCAAGATATCTTCATCAGCAATCATGTCGACTCCACCAGTCAGATTCCGCATCAGGCATTGTCATCGTTCTCCTCTTCAATCATCAGGTTCTGGCATGCAAGATTGTCTTCAGCAGCAGCCAGCAAGAAATGGAGATCCAAGATGTTGCAGCCACTTGCAGAATTGAGAACTTCTTGTTGTGTCCATTTTACGGAGAAGAAGAAGGTGCTTTGCATTAAAATGTATCGCAGTCCCTGTCTCAACCTTTGCAGCACCTAATCCGGGCACACACTGTGCACATGTTTGCCAACTTGTGGTTTCTCTCTCCCCACCACTTGCTCCAGCTACATTGCGGTGTACTGCAGACAGCAGGTGTTTGATTGAACTGTAGTCAGAGTCGTCGGACAACATCCGCACCTCTGACGGTTTCATCATTGGATCCTTGAAGTTGCGAAACATCTCTTCATTTGAATTGTCATGCTTGGACCTTGTAATGTAAGTGGCAAACTCACCGAACATTTTCTGATGACGGTCATCATTGCCATTTGCAAGACAAGCGAGAGCAATCTTGGCTTGTTGATTAATTGACGGCTTCCCCAGTTGAAGGAACTCTTCTCAAATTCACCTGCAATCCTTGTCCGCCTCTCAGTATACATTGGATGAGTTGCAAAGGCAAGTGCATGTGCTTCTGTGTAGATGGTTGCAAGACAATGGTCTGTTAGAATTGTCATTCAAAACAATATCATCATTATTCAGGTTCAAGCCTTACCTGACAGCACCATCAAGCTTCTTCAGGTGATATTTTATTGCAACAAAGCAAGCATAAACAGATAAACAGACAAGGCAGAAGGTAGCATCCTTGCCTTCAAAATAGGTGGGACAGGAACTGATTGTTCGAAAAAGGACTTCGAAAGCGGCGACGCCCTTCCCATACGCCGGATCTGCGACAAGCTGCTTCAGCTTGTGCAGCTTGTCACACATGTCGATGTCAAGAGAGGGGAGTAAGGGGTTGCTGTTTGATGGACAGCACGTGCAAAAACATGTTTAACTTCTGCATTTCGTCTGCCTTGAGAGAATCAAAGTGTTGCCAACCGCCAGAAAAGAATGATGAAATATTTTACAGGTGTTGTAAACAGCGTCTATTAAACAGCAATTAAACAAACACATCCATAGTTATAGTTCGCGGAGTGCGTACTACAGTGTGCTCTCGTGTTGTGTCGAACAGGGATTTTTACGCGAGGACAACGGGTAGAATGGGTAATGGGTGGGTATGGGTACGACCTAGTGGGCGTGGGTGGGTAATGGGTGGTCCGAGCTCGACCGTGCGAAGAGTGGGTGGGTCATGGGTGGTCCAAGCCTGCGTACCGGCTCCCTTGGGTACCCATGGGCACAGGCGTCATACCCAGTGCAGGACTCTGGTCTGCAGTATTGGGTCGGATTAGTCTTCTCAGGTTGTTTTTCGATACATTGCATATCATACACGGATTTGTATTCTTCGTATGGCTGGATTCACGAAGAGGATTCGCGAGGTAGAGCTCTACGTACTAGTACCACTATTTTTTTAGCGCTCGCATATTGAAAATTGATTTACACGCCAAATCACTTGCTTTTCATTCCATTGACCATGGCAGTGAATATCTCAACCAATTCTTGATATTCCGTGGAGCTTCTTGAAGCTACATCATCTCCTTGCTCTTCATGAGTGAAAGCACATTGAAGCTCCACAGAAAACGCAGTTTTGATAAATTCACGACCATTCCAATTTCTACTGATCACGCGCCAGGAGATGGCAGTAAAGGGGGAGCACCTTCTTCTCTTGTGATTCCAGAAACGTTGTCTGATGAAGAGAACAGTTACCAGCATGTTGCCCAATTGAGTGTTGGTGTCAGTCATACCAAATGTCACGAACCATGATGACGATGACAGTGGATCTTGGGATGGATCCAGATTCGAACCCTTAGAGCATCCCCACCCGAGGCGAACACGTGGTGAACTCCGTTTGGAACATTCTTGGAAGCATTTTCACCATTCCTACTTTTTCCTTTCAAAATAAGGACGGAAGAGGCTCACAGAATGTCACTCCTCGGAACTTTTTGCTCCCCAGACGTTGGATCAATTTGTTGGCTGTCGATGTGTCGACCGATGGCTTGCTCTCACGACGTGACATGTGAAGTGCCATGAGTTGGGCATGCATTGCCTGGATACAGATGAAGGTCATAGCAGACTAACAGGGAAGATGAATTTGATACTGTCACCGATGAAGCCTCTGTTGTTGGTGTGCTCCTTGATGGTGCTAGCAAGCAGCTCCAAACGTTTTGGCTACTAGAGCCCAATCCTGGTTCCATCGCTGGATCAATGCATCACGGCATCTCGTGATCTGTTGTCACTGCTAAGAGATAAGGAATCACCCATCATCATCCTGCAGGACTCGAGTCATGGACACCGCACGTGTGAGGAACTTCTTGACGCTGGGAGCCCTTCACTTGCATTTGTCACCCGACACGGCGGTGGTGCGCAAGTTTCGAGATTTTGCTGTAAAACCTATCCAGAAGTTGCCAATTCTCTGCCCATTCAAGTTCATGAATCGAGAGACAGAATTGGCTGATATATGTCAATATCAATTTGAATAACCGGACTTCTTGGCCAGTATTCGATTTGTCAGGATATGTCAATGACCAGCCAAGATATCTCATACAAGATTGGCATGAACTACACAATCCTGCTGCCCAATACAAACCTAATTGTCAACAACTTCAAATTGATTGGTGTTGATTGAAAGATCAAATGCTACTTTCTGAGTGGCTGCCTCACCCTGCCAAGAAATTTGAATGAATATGCTACTATGGCACATCTCGGATGTATTTTGTTGGGTGCGGTCGCCTGCAATCATGTTGCGTACAATCATAATGCTGCTTTCTTTAAAGCAGACCTCACTATATTTATCCAACAAGCCGGGCAATCAAGAGCATGGCGGATGAGATGGAATCACTTTGATTTCAGCATACCCTTTCTTGGTGTTCGACTGTGGGCTCATTCCTCCTGGTCATGACTCATGACTGCTCACCATCTTGTTGCCATTACCTTGCTTTGTTGGTGCAGATCTCACGCTGGCGCTCACGCTGCGGGTTCTGAAACTCTCGAACATTATATTGTACATCGACTAGACTAGCTACTTCTTCATTGCCACAGTTGGGGTCTATTTCGGCTAGATGAACAAAAGCTGCACTGACAACCCGATTAGAATCACCAATTCAGTAGCTGTACCGTAACCTTGGTATACTTTTGACGTCGGAAATAAAAAAATTAATACTAGGCCTACGTAGAGCTACCTCGTGTACCCAAAATATGCATCCAGCCATATGATACGAGCATATTCGAGACTTTGTCACGTACCCCAGAGTACTGGAGTATTCCACTAGTAGTACAAGATGCATACAGTGGACACTGAAGAGAAGGATGTACTGTACATGCCGATGCAGAAGTACAGTCGTAATAACATATGGAAGTTGTGGAAAACTACAGTATGACAGTATGACAGTATGACACGAGAACAGAGATCCTGCATACAAGCTGTCTCTATGCGAACACCTCTGGCAACGCATCGAACACACGCGAACAGGAAGAAAATCAAAACCACACAGATATCACAAATTCATGATCTGCGCAACTCGATTGAGGCATGTACGGCACTGCAGGGATGAATGCTCGAGTTATATATCGAAAAGATGAACTTAACGTGGAGGAGCTCGTAGCCCCCATGTATGCGATTCACAAGTCCGCGGTTAACCAAACGTATGCTTGGCGCATGGACAATCTACGCATCCTTCGCAAAGTGCACACAGAACATGCAGCTGAGTGGCAGGAAGCCCTTCTGCAAGACCTCGGGAAACAGATGGTCGAGTCCTTTATGACAGAAATCAAGCTCAATCTTGCTGAGATTGATTACTTCTTGAGCAAGCTTAAGTCGCTAATGAAGCCAACACAAGCATCATCAATGGGATACAACCTCCCTTGCTTCGCTCAGGTGCAGGATGTGCCCCTCCGACCCCCCGCTGTCCTCATCATTGGACCCTCCAACTATCCTCTACAACTTACACTCTCTGTTGCTGCAGGAGCTCTTGCTGCGGGCAACCCAGTCGTGATCAAGCCATCGGAACTGACACCAGCCGTTTCTGAACTAATGGCCAAACTCTGTTCCAAATACTTTTCGCCTGGCTGTCTTCAGGTGGTACAAGGAGGTCGAGAAGTGGTAACACCATTGCTGCAACATGAGTGGGCGAAGATTGCATTTACTGGCTCGGAACGTGTTGGCAAGATCGTTGCCGAAGCGGCAAGCAAAACACTGACACCGGTGTTATTAGAGTTGGGAGGAAAGTCTCCATGCTACGTCGATGAACACGCTCCTGCAAACATCAGACTTGCCGCCCAACGCATTATTTGGGGTAAGACACTGAATAGTGGTCAAACGGTGAGTTTCGAGTGTGAAGTTATTACTTCGCTATGGTGTACGTTTTCCTCACAATGCTTGTGCCCTCCTGAATAGTGTGTCAGTCCAGACTATCTCATCGTTCATGAGACTCACTTAAAGGTGTTGTTAACGAACTTGAGCAAGCGATTCAAAGTCAATTTGGTCCCAACATTGAGAAATCCGAACTTGGTCGAATGGCGCAGGAAAGTCATGCCGAGCGTCATGTCGAGATGCTGCGGGAAGTAGAGTCTTTGAGTGGCTCGTGGGTCGTTGGTGGATCCGCCAAATGCAATCCCAGTGAGCGATTCACCTACCCTACGCTGGTTATAGATCCACCCCTTGGCTGCCGTTTGCTCACGGAGGAAATCTTTGGCCCGATCCTTCCCATTGTTCCTGTCAAGTCTCGCAAAGAAGCCAAAGACTTTATCAACTCCATGCCTGGAATCCCGCTCTCCATGTACGTCTTCACTAGTAAGGATTCTGTGTTTCGCGAAATGATTAGCGAATGCCGCGCGGCTTCCGTCGTGAGGAACGATGTGGTGATACACTTTGGCAATCCGCATTTGCCAATGAGTGGTTTGGGATCTTCTGGGTATGGCAGCTATCACGGTATTCATAGCTGGAGGTGCTTTACACACTCACAGTCTCAAGTCTACCGTCCTTGCTTTTCCTTTGCTGATTTTGGACTCGTTCGGTATCATCCGTACGGAAAGATCAAGGAGAAGCTGGTCATGATACTCACAGACTTGCCTGCGTTGCCTCCGTTGCATATTCGATTTTGGTCCATCCTCGCGGTTTCCGTGTATGCTGTTCTCTCGGTGGATCACCTTCGCTACGGATTGGCTGATTGCATGGCGTTTGCTGTTGATTGGTTGAGACGACCCGTGAATTGAGCCACTCGGCGTCCCAACCTATCAATGGCATTATGGAGCAGAAACAATAATCGTACATTAGTGTTCATGGAAAAGTTGGCTCTAGTAGTTATCTCGTGAGTCCTACATGCACATCAGGTAAAATGGAATCTCCTGTTGGAGCCCTGCTGAAGGTCGGCTTCCAAGGACAGTCCCCTACTCTCGCGAGCTTTCAGAGTCGCTGTCCTCTTCATTCGCTTGATCCCTATCGCCGAGCAACAACTTTTTGTATTGCTCTTCTGATATCTTTTTCCCGCGCAGCTTCTTGTAGAGTCTCTCTTCTTTTGCCAACTCGTCCCACTCATCAAAGATTTGTGCCTGTCGGCCTCGCTTCTTTTTCGGATTTCGACCCTTGGCGAGCTCTCCTTCACGCTTGTCCTTGGCCCGCTGAAGGAGTTCAGCTTTTTTCTGCTCTGCCTTGATTTGCTTCGCATTCTTGCCTCCCGCTGCCAATTCGGCAGCCAACCGTGCTTGCCGGGCCGCTTCTCGCACCTTGTCTTTGAAGGGAATGCCGTGAATGTTCACTTCCGGTCCAGCGGGTGTGAAGTTTGGAAGTTCCTTCTTATCGCGAAGCTCTGGCATTTTGGGCAATCGGAGGAGACTAAAGGCTGTCGCCAACGTCCCAAGATCAAGGGATGCAAACCTGAAGGTTAGAATTGATAGTTAGATTGAATTGTCTGGTCTCTGGGTTTCAGCACATTCATGAACGAGGATGGCAGAGAATATGAGCCCAAGGAGAACTACTGATTTCTCCCCCGCGTACGGTTTGGTTTGGCATTCGACGGATCAATCCAAGCACTATCGCGAGCAGGTCTGATCTATTTTAGTTCTGGCCCACAGCACATTGGCAGCAAGTCCGTCCATTGCAGTACAAACGATTAGCAACAATGACACGTACCGAAAAATAAAAGCGCAGGTGTGTTCTTTGTACGCTCGAATGAAAGATGTGAATGCCTTGGTTCCCTTTTCCAGGATATCACGATCCTCTAGGCATAAATCACGAACTTTTTCCAGCATGTCAGGCAAGGGCTCTCCGCACGAGTCTCTCACCACAACCTTGCCGCGTTTTAGCACGTCGCCTTCCTCTGTGACGGAAGGAACGCACTTTTCACTGTTTGGAAGTGGCGACAGTGGGACTTTGCGATTCTGCAAGAGATCAATGTAACTTTCTTCCTTGGGCGCCAAAAATAGCAAACTAGATCCTGTTCTACCTGCGCGTGCGGATCGACCAACACGATGAACAAAGGAGGAAGGTTCCTTGGGTGCATCAAATTGAACCACCCAATTAACATCAGAAACATCCAACCCGCGAGCAGCCACATCTGTACAGAAGAGGACACCGCATGTTTCACGAAATCGCTCCATTGTTTTTTCTCTTCGCTTCTGGACCAACTTCCCATGAAGCATCTCAATGTTGAGATCGTCTTTCAATAACAATTGCAAAGCCGAGCCCCAGAATTCTACGCATGCACAGGTAAGGAAAAAGACGATAATCCTCTCGCCCTTGTGGGATTGCAGAAAGGCTACGAGTCGAGTGAGCTTTTGATCCATTGGAGTAATCAAGTAGTAGTTCGTCAAAGACGTCGGAGTCGCCTGTTCGGACAGTTCTTGTTGCGCAAGCGGTTGATTGGTTGCCGCAATTGCTACACTGACGAGAACAGGATTGCGCATTCCTGCGCGCTTCATGAGTTCCTTCATGCTTCTTGTGCCCGTTGTTGTCTTTTGTGAGGTTCCAGTTGCAGAAAACAACCCCGTTCGTCTCATTCGCGGAAGACGTGCTAGGATCGTGCTCAGTGTTTGGTCAAAGCCCATGTCAAGCAAGACATCGGCTTCATCCAACACCAAGACCTCTAATTCAGACACATCCATCCCGTCGTATCTTGTCAACACGTCTTCCAATCTGCCAGGTGTCGCCACAACAATGTCGTTGGCTTCCTTGGCAAAAATTCTTAAATCATCCTTGGCATCTCCATGACCACCAACCAGAAGCAGTGGATGTTGCAACGATACGTACTGACAAACTTCTTTCGCCACGTTGAAGGTCTGTTGTGCCAACTCCCTTGTGGGCGATAGGATAATGGCCCCCACTTGATTGGCCTTCAACACTGTGACACGACGCAACAACATTTCGACAATGGGAATGACAAAGGCAAGTGTCTTTCCAGATCCCGTAACGGCTTGCACTGCAACATCCTTGTTTGTGAGAAACAGAGGGATAGTGGCTGCTTGAACAGGCGTCATAGTGTCGAATGACTTCGACTTGAGGTATTCCAAAATGCCGTCCGACAGGCGCGGGACGATGGAATCAAAGGAGTCAGGACGCAGCTTGATAATCTCCAGTGGTTTGTCTTTCGCAACACTCTTCTTTGCAGGGTTTTTCAAAGGCAACTCATTCCTTGGATCACCAACATCACCCTCGTGTGCTCGTTCATCGTCGTCGTCGTCCACTTGCTGTTCCCCCTCAGTTTTGGGAGGAAGATGCGCCGGCTTTGTCTCCTTCTTCTTCGCAATTTGCTTGTTAACGTTCTTGCTCTTCTTACCCATTCTTCAATTACCTATCAGCCTGCTAAATTGTCGAATCCTTTCACTAGAAGGGCAGAAGCAACAATGAGCCTAACGAGGCGATCGATTTTTCATGTGAGTTTGAGCTTTGGTTGGCGAGGAACCCATGGTCTGTCCATTACCCTCCGAGTGCAGTAAAACGTACGGTATACCAGGTACGGTGCGCCTTGCCGGATGACAAGCAAGTCGAATGAGTCGATTGAGCAAGGGCGCGCCATAATTAATGATCGAAGCGGTTTCAGAACTCATCCCTTCTACCAACCTTTTCAGCCACCTGCACGGTGCAAGTGACATGTCGACAAGACTCATGCACAACACGACTTTATCACCTCACACCTCAGAACATGACGCTCGATAAAGTACCAAAAACGACCCGAGAAGAAACCCGTGGAGCCATCGAAGACCTCATTCATGGTCCTCGCCCCGTCTCGGTTGGACCCTTGCTGGTATCTGACCTCCCTCCCAATCACAAAACCAAGTCTGTCATCATGGGAATCGACGAAGCCGGTCGAGGCCCCGTCCTGGGTCCCATGACCTACGCTGCCGCCTATTGGGAGGATGGCATTGAAATTCCAAAGGGTTACAACGATTCGAAACAATTGACCCCCGACATGCGCGACAAACTCTTCGCCGCCACTGTTGCCGATCCGAACATTGGCTTTGTCATCCGAGTCCTGCACGCGAAGGAAATCTCCCAAAACATGCTGCGCAAGAATGATCCCTACAATCTCAATGCCATGAGTCATGATGCTGCCATGCAAATGGTGCAATGCGTCATTGATGCAGGTGTTACAATATCGAAATGCTACATTGATACAGTTGGGAGAGAAGAAACCTACAAGGCGCGACTCGATCGAGTCTTTAGCGGCAGTGGCATTGAGTTTGTCGTGGAGAAAAAGGCAGATGCGAAATACGTACAATGTTCTGCGGCATCAGTTTGTAAGTGTGTGACTTGTACAAAACAACCATATGTATTACTCGCAAAACCTGACTCTTTATACTTCACTCATGGAATTTGCTACTCGCTCTCGTTGACTCTCTCTCTCTCCTCTCTCTCTCTGTTTCTGAATTCGTCCATTACTATACTAGTGGCCAAGGTGACACGCGATCGCATCGTTGAAAACTGGAAATTCACGGAACGTCATTTCCAAGCCGATCTGGATTATGGCAGTGGCTACCCAAGCGATCCAAAGTGCAAGGCCTGGATGGCCCGCAACATGGAGGACAAACTATTCTGCTATCCAGATTTGGTGCGATTCAGTTGGGGGCCTGTCAAGGACGCCTGTAAGGATAAGGGCATCAAGGTGGAATGGGAAGCCGACGAAGAAGACGAACAGCAGGGAGCAATGCTGGCTTTTGTGTCCGGCGCACAGCTGACCAAAAGACCAAGGCTAGCGTATTTCGAGACCCACAAACTCAAGAGGGTCACCAAACTCGCGTCGAGATGAGGGCTTGAGCGACTGCGGAGCGAAAACGACTTGGTCAGCATGGTTCCAACAGATTGTGAACCACACCAAGCGTTCCTTAAATTTGAAAACTAAATCGTATTATTTCATATCCACGACCCAGCGGTTCGGAGTATATCACCGTGCGGAATGGGAGGTCTTGTTCTACACTACTACTGCTCTCGTATGTTCATTTTGATTGATACCTGCACCTTGGACCGGAGTTTAGCACTCTGTAGTACCTGGTAAGATCCAACCGACAACTGAAAAAAGGATATGGATTGTCCGCCAGTAGGGAATACAAACGCCATCGGAAAGATGCCTTAAGTGACCTCTCCGTGTTGAACGTCACCAAGGCCAACCCTGCAACGGCGACGTATCGCTGAGTCGGATATTGGCGAGGATTTGGAATGTGAGGCGGAGAAATGGATCCAACCGTTGGGTGCGCGGTGAACCTACCATAGGCGACGAGTCTGACGAACAGGACCCGCTTTCTTCTCGATACAGACGCGCAGTTTGAGCGTGCCAAGTCTCTTTCTTTTTCACTCTTGGAATTGTTACCGCAATGCTGACGTCTGCAAAGGTGCTTCAGTCATTGTGAATAGTAAAACTTCAAGCAGCGACGAGGTCTCCATTGAGCTATCATATGGATGTGAGATATGCTACACGTGAAAGTACTTACATCGTAAATCCAAGTTCTTAGAATAGCTCGCACCTGCTGCTGATGAGTTGGCCAAATAACTTCCTGGTCATCTGCAGAATTTTTAAAAGTTGTTTACTGTGTGATGTGGCGTCGTCCTTGCCCGGTTCGAACCTTCCGCCATCATTCGCCATCGGCATCCCCGGGTCACAACTTCACTTCGTACTGCTAGCGATCCATCAGACAACCATGATTGCCCGAGCAACGTTCACCCGAATTCGTGTCGGCGCTGTGCAGGCACGATTACTTTCCACACAAGGAGAAACGGCACTGCGAAAGTTTCAGCAGGTGATGCAGGAATATCGAATTGCAAAGTACGTGCCGCCCCGCCGATGAAGGAAATGATCCGAAGACGTGCGTATGAGAAAGCAATACTAACTCTCGCGTCCCCATTACAGTTACTCTCAATGTACTCCACGACGATTCAAGAAGGAAGTCGTAGCCGCTGCGAAGGATTCTGAAAACCGAATTGTTTTGGCGAATTTGCAAAAGGTCCTGAACAACATTGGTGCTGGTCAGAAAATGACCGATGAGGAATTGCAGCTCATTTTCGCCGAAGTTGGTGATGCTAATGGAATCCCTGCCGATCGACTGGCTACTTTGTTTTAAACCTGACGAACCCGTGTCACCGTAATGCACTCGATAGACCGCCCATCGCCCTTGATAGACTCAAGCTAGACAAGACGCAACGCTACAGCGCATTAGACGCCGGAGAGGAACCTGTCAAAGTTTTCATCATGTAATTAGCATCTTTTTGATTATGCATGTGATGGAATGAGTGCAGTTTGTAGCTTTCTACGACTCGCCGTGGGTATGATAGTAGTTCTGAATAAGAACTCCCCACATGAAGTCACCTACGGTCACTTGAGAAGCACGTTGACCAACTACTTTTCGCAACATGCAACAAAAATGTGGTGATTGCAGGATTGATATCAAAGGCAAGGTCGTTCCTGTCACTGGCAAAAAGGAAAATGCTGAAAGTCAATGCGATGACTTTGCGGTTCGCTTTCGTGAGAGCAGTGCGTGGGCGGTCAATACAGCGCTCTTGTTTTCAGTATTCTTGTAAATAGTCTCGGCGCTGGAGAATGAAGCCATCAGTTCGCCCAAGTTATCATGGCTATCAATGATTGCTGTGCAAATGCAAAGCAAGAACATCATGCAATGGCATTGTTCGCACTAGAGTATACCCCCAAGTGGATGCAAATGCATTGACGTTGTGTTCTCATTCTAGTGAGCAGCTTACTCGACGGCCTTGAGAGAGTTCCAGGGATCGTTCACCAGCGAGTTTTCTAACTATGAAACTGAAAAGCCACCCTAATTGCCGCGGCTAATACTCAGGATAGCCATCCTATTGTTGCGTCGTTGATAGTTGATGTCACACGCACCCCCGCCTCAAGACGAATGCAAATGCATTGACATCGTTGTTCGCCTTCGTCTGAGTAGTGTATTCGGCAGCCTATGCACAGGTCATGGTCTTGTTCTTGGGAACCGTGAGGGCATCGGACCATGAAATTGCAATGCGCTTCTCATTCATTACCCCAACCACATAAGAAAGGGATTAAACGTGAATACGACTGATGGACTGATCAATTGAGTCGTACTTCGATCCTGCCTCCACGACCACCACCGTCACACATGAATACCCCACGACGAAATAGAAGTGTCACATAAAAAAACATGACTTTTGGGAGTTCCCGAGTGTTCCCACTTCGTTCGTGAAGTGCACCACATCAGCGTTACGGCTTTACTCGACGTGTCAAGTGCGAAGGCCTCTCGCACCTCGCACTATGGCATTACGGTATCTACTCTAGTAGTGGTCTATTAGCAGTAGCATCTGAAATGATACGTGGTATTGGAGTATAGCAGTATAGCACATATCATACATAGCAGTATCAGAAATGACGGTATGACCATACACATGTATACTTGGATTTTGCTTGGACTGTCTTGCGCCGTTGCAGTTATCTGCCAGTTGGCCGGTAGGGATCGAGTTGAAATGACTCAATCACCGTGCGGGAATGAATCAATGACCCTCAACTCATGTTTGTCACCTCCAACGGTGACGAAGTGACACCTCCAACGCCCTTCCCAGTCGCAAGACTGCTCAGGATTACCAAGTGTCAAAAATTTCACTTATCGGCATCAGACACTTCATCTAAACACGTTTTCATAAATTTCATCGACAACAGTACATCAATCATATCAACCATGCTTGCACGAATTGCCATCACCCGCATGCCCTTCAACGCCATGACGGCCCGTCTCCTCTCAACCCAAGGAGAGTCAGCCATCCAAAAGCTTCGAGACGTAATGCAAGAATATCGCCTTGCGAAGTAAGTTTCACCGCGCACCTTTCAATCATCTCAGTCTGGACTTCGAAGAGCAAAAGACTAACGCGCCATTTCTTCAGCTACACTCAGGAGACGCCTTTGCGTTTCAAGAAGGAGATTGTTGCTGCGGCCAAGGACGCTGAGAATCAAATCGACCTGGCGAGGCTGCAGAATGTCCTCAACAATATTGGTGCCAGCCAGAAGATAACTGGGGAGGAACTTCGTCTCATCTTTGCTGAAGTTGGCGACGCAGGTGCCATTCCAGCTGAACGCATGGTCCAGTTGTTGTAAGGAATTGTGGTTGCAGCACCTGCCCTGATCCAGCGATGACTGGCCTAGAATCCATGCGAAGTTGCTATCGATGCCACGCGACAAGCTCCAGATTACGCCTCCAGACCAACATAGAATAGAAAATATAGATGTAGTAGAGAATAGAAGTAACACATATTCTCGGAGCAATGAAAAAAGTAGGTTCCGCGTTGCGACGCAACTGGAAGTGAAATATACAATCCGATATCCTGAATATCCGGTTATCCAAACCAGGTACAGCACTCCTCTCTCGACAGAAGCATACAACTTGAACTGAAGTTGGTTCAATAGTGCTCAATACTCCGGCGATGAGATCCAACACAAGTGGGATTGACCAGCCAATGGACGGGGTTCAGGATGTCAACAAAATTAGACGGAGTGTCAACTCTGACCCTAAACCAACATACACGGAGTACAGGACTGGAGTACGGGGTTACCTGTTTACTAATTGTGCGGATACTGGAGTAGTCCCGTACTGTCAGACCCATCCCTGAATGCACCTATGACGTGCCTTGTGGACCGGTTGAAGACTTAAAGCGCACGGAAGCAGAGTGACCAAGAATGAAGGTGCTGGGCGCCTGTCACGGCGTGGAGTAAACAGCTTCCCAAGATGCCTATGGGACAGTACCGGTTTGCAACACAACATACCTGGTAGCTATAGATAATGATATAGTCACACCCTAGGGCCTAGGGTATCGAACGCTGTAGAGAATGCCATTCGACACTGCCGGGGACTGGTAGGTGGTTTTAAGTGGGCACCCGCTACAGATGTCAATGGAGGTTCAAATTCCATCAAATACATATAAACTTGATGTACTTGAGCTCTCTCAATAGGTCGATCTGGGAGGTGGTGCTGCACTGAGGAATGCAGAGTTTGAAGGGCATCTCACTTTTGCGAAGCATTGTCGAATCAAAAATGACCAGAATATCATTCGAGGAAAGTGACTGACTTTACAAATACACATTTAAATCCGATTATTTCCTTGATTATACGGAATCACTGAATACGTCAATAACTCAACAACTCAACAGGGGAACAAGCCCAAGTAACTCAATACTTCTTGAACCCTCGTGCAACTACTGGATGGTGCCGCAGTGGGCGATGGGGGCGCAGCAGGGTCCAATTGCACATTGTGCTTTTTCAAAGCTGCTTTGAAAACCGCTGAACCGAAGAACCACCAGGATAGAAAAAAAATCCCAAAAAGGATGATAAACATGATAGACAGTGCTAGATAGATTTGCAGCTTGTCTTCGACCGACATGGGTTCTTCTTCTTCGTCGTCGGTGATGAGTTTGCGACGTTCCCTTGTCTTCGTAGGTGGAGAAATCGCCTTTCCTTTTCCGTCAACTTCGATCGTCTCGCCATAATCGACGTCTTTACGAGATGGGCTGTCAGTCATTTCTCCTTCCGAATGCGTCGGGCGAGGGCAGGAAAGAGGGAAGTCAAGTGTTCCGCACCAAGATAGGCTTAATGTCGCTGTGTGTGCACGTATCCCCCGAACGGTTACAGGCGCACTCCTGCAAATATGCGAACTCACAACTTCGTTCGGTTATATGTTTCCAACTGGATTTTGAGACGTGATTCTATGTACTGGCACAACGAACAGCGACAGAAGACTGTATGCATACCGCTAGTATTGCAGTCGACTTCGTTCTTAGTTTTTCTACTGTACCGGTAGAGTGGTGTGTTAGCATACGCAGTATTCAGGATTCACTGACGCATTACAGTATCATACTTGTACGAGCTCGTTAGGGTACTGTGCCCGTGTATGGGTATGATATACGATTTTTTATTCACAGTACTTGCACTATGCACTGTAGTATGCTCTACGGTAGATATGAAAGAACTAAGAGCATGCGCACCGGTACTCGAGTAGCTATTTTATAGCGTCTTTAGAAACTTAAGGTGTCTTTAGAAACCTATTTTGGATATTTCGGAAATGTCCTGTGTGGGTCCTATGTCCTATCCCACACCCGTAACTTTATTTTTTCGTCAGATTCAAAAACTGGCGAGGACCCGTGCCGAAAATTACGAAGGTCTGACCCGCGCCCCGCGCCTAATTACGAAGTACTACTATGATCCATAGTTCACTCCGTTCTTATAATGGGCACTGTCGTCTCTCGAAGCATCTTGTCTCGAACTTTTATCATGAGTACTCTGTATCATACCAGGTACAATGTACCACTACAGGAGCAGGAAGGTCCGGCCAAAACAAGTTCTAGCCGTTAAGCTCCGTTACCGGAGTAATTCCACGTAGGCTGGCTTCCAATAACGTGTGTTGCGATATTTGTAGCTGGACCTGTTGATCCAAACGAGCCGGCAAGGTATTCTCATGCTAAGTGAAATTCCACTTACGGTCAGTGGAATTCCACTTACCGTAAGTGAAATTCCACTTACGGTAAGTGAAATTCCACTTACCGTAAGTGGAATTCCACTGACCGTAAGTGAAATTTCACTTACATAAAATGTCTTCATACGGATCTGCGTAGACGACACGTGTCTCTTTCGGATTGTGAGTAAGTGAAATTCCACTTACCGTAAGTGGAATTTCACTTACGGTAAGTGGAATTCACTTACGGTAAGTGGAATTTCACTTACCGTAAGTGGAATTTCACTTATGGTAAGTGGAATTGCACCGATGATGATCCACATGATAAACGCGCCGGCCTTGCTTTTTTCAGTTGAAAACGACTCAGCGTGGAGCGATACTCTTACTATGATGTGTCACGTGTTCTCGGATTTTCCACGATTCCGACGGTCCGGCCGGACCTTCCAGAAGACAATGGGGTTGTACCTGGTTTGCGTTCAAAATGTATGCCAAACTTCAGGGCTGAAGACATTGTCGTCGAATATACAGGAGGAAAGAAGACCATCCATGTTGATTGGTGTCATTTTTCGTTTTTTGTTTCCTTCCCAAGATATGACATACGGCGCACGATCGCACGATCGATGGAAGCAAGTCAATCGAAGTGATCAAATAGAGGAAATGCTGCAATCGAACTAATCGAATAGGACATATTTCGACACGCTACAATCTGACATTTGGTGACCAAACGCTATTCCAACGTCCACATGTAGACGTTGGAATAGCGTTTGGTCAGAAAATTGCGTCGCAAAAGTTACAATGTAGCGTATCAGGCCCAACCGGTGGTTATTATTTTACGATTTTTCGGTCAGATCTGACCGAAATCAGAAAATAGCGTTACCGGTGCGCATGCTCTAAGAAACGACCTGTGACCTGTGACCTGTGATGGTATCTGACATTATCCCGATCCCGTTTGAGGATGACAATGCCTCATTGAAGTATTCGGATCTCACAATTTTTGCACAAATCTCTGTTGAGAAGCACCCCTCCTATACACCATGGTGTCTACCGGCGGCGGTCGAATCGCATTCTTGTTGGTCGTCTTCTTATCCGCGCATAGTACACAAGCGTTATCGACTTTCGGTCGACGCGAGGTAATCCATGCAGCAATTTTGGCATCCACGACGTCGATGGTACCGACGTACTCAATCGCGGAAACGACAACAACAACATCCGGCAACACTGTTAGTGCGATCCCTTATGAATTGCGAGATCGGCGCGGAAATAAGGATGCCTTGATTCGAGAAGATTATTGGTACATGATGGGGAGGGCACCTCCTCGACTCATGGGTGAGGGAATGATGAAGACTGATAATCCGCAATGGAATACATTTGGGACGTGCGAATCATCGGGCGGGACCAACAGTTGCACCTACGTGTCTATCAAGCAGCAGCGCATTCCCGCATATTCGAAATATGCATTTTTGATTCAATTAGGCGCCAAAGACTATCGAAGGCTCGGGGTGGCTCTGGACAACGCTGACTGGGAGACTGCGGAATCGCTGCTGTCGTCTGCTACATCGGTCCCGCCTCCAGCAATTGATGCGCTGCTGAAAATGATTCTCTTCGCATCGAGCATGCTGACATCCCCAAATTATAGTGGACCGAATCGAGAATTGCTTGTGGCACGTTTCTATGTGAATGAATGCGGCTTTGCTACGAAAGAAGTAGCGTCCGCAGTGGAAGCGCGAGATTTGAATCGAGCCAAGGCAGCGTGGGACTTTGGTCGAGACTCGTGGAATTCCTATCTTACCATTGTAAACCGACAAATTACTCCCAAAGTAGGCGACAAGTTCGAACTAATATAAATACCTGAAACATATGTTTATTTCTATGCAGCCATTTTCTTCTCTTCAGTGGGAGAAGGGTCCTGCTCAACTTCGAAGTCCAAAATCACCTGGTCGGCAGCCAGCGTCGCGCCCACAGGAACGCGACAAGTGGCGATGACACCAGTCCGTGGCGACCGGATGATATTCTGCATTTTCATGGCCTCCAACACGCACAGCTCTTGTCCGATCTGCACGCTGTCGCCGGGCTGCACAGCGATTGAAATCAACGTCCCCGGCATGGGTGATAAGACCATATCACTGGTGTCAACAACCAGGGGCTCGTGCATGTGCTTGCTTAGTTCATACTCTCGCGGACTCTGCAACAGCATTTCAATGCTCGCACCCTTCATTTCGATCTGGATTTCACCAGTTGTAGAGGATGACAATGTTTGAATCGTCTTCACATCGCCACCGTTCAAGCTGACTCTCGCCAAGAGGTCTGACTTTTTGTACGTAGGAGGTTCGTCGAGATTTATAATTCGGACATCGTCATCCTCGTCGCCCATTGTTGACACCATGAACGAAACATCATTCAGACGTTCCACTTTCAGAGCCTCTCCAAACATGCCTCCAAGTCTCGCGATAACAACAGGTCGAGTATCATTCTCCAGAACTACCATACAGACAGCCACGTCCTGCTTGTCTTCTTTGGAGAGTTCAACTCCCGAAAATCCATCTGGATAGTGAGTTGGCAAGAACGATGTTGGTGTCTTTCCAGCTTGAAATGCTGGATGCGCGATGACATCCATCACGAGCTTTGTGTTGTGACGAATGGTTCCCCCAATGACATACTCCTGCAAAGCCAGATGGAGTTGATCGAGGGATGCTTGTCGACCCTCTGCACTCCATGCAATGACCTTGCTCAACATCGGGTCGTAGTGTGGCGTGACAATGTGACCCTCCGCAACTCCCGAGTCGACGCGCAAAATGCGGTCGGCGGTACGAACGGAGATTGGTTCTTGATACGGGACAAGTGGTCCTGTGGATGGCAAGAAACCACGAAGTGGATCTTCAGCATAAACGCGAGCCTCAATAGCGTGTCCGTGATGAGGGTAGTAAGGTTTGTCACCCAGTATTTCCAGGTATTCTTCTGGAACTCCCCAACCAGCTCCGACCCACAACATTCCCTTGACCAGATCAAGATTGCCGACAGAAACGGATTCTGTGACTGGATGTTCAACTTGTAGGCGAGTATTCATCTCCAAAAAGTAAAAGTTCTGCTCTTCGTCCACCAAAAACTCCACCGTTCCAGCCGACGTGTATCCGACTTGTCGGACCAGCTTCTTAACTTGCTCCACCATTTTCAACCTCGTTTCTTCCTTCAAGAGGGGCGATGGCGATTCTTCCAAGATCTTTTGATGTCGGCGCTGAATGGAGCACTCGCGTTCGCAGAAGACCACAATGTCGAGTTCGCCGGGGTTCTTTTTGGAAGGCCCCGACAGGAGCTGGAATTCAATGTGATGAGGGTTATCGACGTACTTTTCCAACAACAGCCGATCGTCGTTGAAAAACTTGAGTGCCTCGGACTTGGCCAACGGATAGGAATCTCGGACATCTTGATCGGACCGGCAAATGCGCATTCCTTTGCCACCGCCTCCAGATGCTGCCTTGATCAAGACGGGGTAGCCAATGTCATTGGCGACGGTCAAGGCGTGGTCCAGACTTTGCAACTCTCCCTCAAAGCCTGGGACGATGTTGACTCCTGCCTGGAGTGCCAAGACTTTGGAACGAATTTTGCAACCCATCTGATCGATTGCTTCGGGGGAGGGACCGAGCCATTTTACGCCTGGCGGCAGACTCGCGGCGAATTTGGAATTTTCTAATTTAGGATAAACATATCTTAGTATCGGCTGTCACAATTCATGGAATGTTTGGATGACGTTCATCGAGAAAACAGACTTACCGGAAAAGAAGCCATAGCCGGGCATGCAGGCTTGTGCACCCGATTCTTCAATGGCCTTGAGGACTCGATCCGCATCCAGATAGGATTTGCCAATGCAGATGGTGTGATCTGCCTCCTTCACGTACGGAGCCTGACTGTCATACAACGAATAAATTGCGACGGATTCAATGCCGTGCGCAGCACAGGTTCGCATTACACGGCTGGATATTTCACCGCGATTGGCAATCAAGATCTTGTCAAATGGCTTGTTGGCGTCACCAGGAATGGTTGTTGATGTCGCTGCTGCCTTGGCAGACAGGGATATAAGTCGCTGGACAACGTTGGCACGTGCGTGGCGTCGGAGATGTGATGAAAGCATGTTGCGCAGCTACTCCAACGTTGGTGTAAGAACTACTTTACTTGCAGGTATCTGGCAGATTCGTTGATTTGACGATGGAATTGTCCTCGTTCAATTGTTTTTATTTCGATTATTGTGAGCGCTTCTCATTTTGCATGTCGAAATCTTGAGGTAACGAATCAGAACCGTTTCAGGTCTCCGATTTCGGATCGGGTTCCCATTCTCACGGATCCCAGTTCTCGTTTGAGACGACTTGTTCCATCGATTAAATTAGCTCAGTCGCCATTACTCATTGAAACACGAACGTACCGGTGTACCGGTACAGTTTGGATGGATAGAATTCCAGAATCCAAAGAAAACTCTCCCGTATCGCTGTCCTGTAGAACAGTTCCGGAACTTGGCCATGAGCAGCATACGAGAAATCAGTTTAATAAATTTTGAATGATTACATAATCTGACTGTAGATTAATTTTAAAGTAAACCAGACTGGATATGTGCCGCCCAAGGCCGCGTTGATTTTGTCGGGATGTTTACATGATTCTTCAGTTTAATCTGGGCTACTGGCGGAGTTTATTGTTGGCGTACTGATAGTGTGGTTGTTTCAGTAGTAGTATCGGTCTACCTGTGAAATGTCGCTGCATTGTATGGCTTGTTTCATTGTTTCGCTACATATCGTTGGGACACGTAGACTCGGTATATAAAAATTAAGTTGAAGCCTCAAATTCTTGCGGAAAGCTCATCCAGAACAGATTGACACCATACGCATGTTGTCAATCGATCTTTCATGAGATTGTCGCCATTATTTCACTTATTGGTTTTCAATGATCCCAGGCAGAAAGCTGTTCACAAATCCAGAATCGAAGTCGACTGCTGCTCGGTGTGTTTTGAACGCCTTCACGAGGCGTTCAATAAGTTGCAAGGAAAGTGCAGGCATCGTGTTATCGTCTCCTCCGCTGTTTTCTTTGTTTTTTTAAACAGCAAAGTAAGCACATATGTATGCCCGTGCCCGTCGAGAGAGCTTGCGCACTGTTTTCGTTGTTAGAATGTCTCTGCTTGAACATTCATGTACTAACGCCTTGAAAGACTCCCATCAGAAGGCCGCTTTTGTTAAGTATGTCAAAAAATGGTTACTTTTTGGTCGTAAGTCATTAATATATTGCCTAATGTTAACATATAATAATCATAAGTAAGTATAGTCTTATGATAATTGAATATTATAATTTATGTTTCTACAATGTTTGTTTTATTCCACTGACGGTAAATAATAAGCAGTGAACATCTTCAATTTTCGATGAACAACGTTTTTTTTGTCATGGTAACTTAGACCATACTTCAAACAGATATAGTAACATATCTCAAGGCGTCAAACCATACATAACATATTTCAATAAAATATATTGATATTCAAACATTTCTTTTTACCCATTCCATTATGTACGACTTGTCATGCTGATTGTTGGTATGTCGTTTGACAAGGGAATTATATTCTCACCACCATATCTGGCAGTTCTTAAA
The DNA here is from genome assembly GCA_022925895.1 of Fragilaria crotonensis. Taxonomy (NCBI): domain Eukaryota; phylum Bacillariophyta; class Fragilariophyceae; order Fragilariales; family Fragilariaceae; genus Fragilaria; species Fragilaria crotonensis. The sequence continues at coordinate 58,633 of JAKSYS010000350.1, forward strand.
ATATTACATTCGTCTGATCAAAGAATTGTGCTCGTATTGCAACACTCTTCACTCGTTGTCTATCTTTAATCTACTACTATGTCGACATCACTTTCTGAGGATTGTGCTGTTTGTGGGAAAAGTTTCAAGAGGCTTGTGCGCACCTTGTGCGTAGTTTGGCATGTGGTTCTTATTACATGCCACGCCGCGCTGACACAGATGAGTGTCGTGAAAGTGAAGGCGCTGATCATGGCACCCGTCCGAATTTGAGATCCTCTTCGTATAGCACTCTCTTTCGTGCACAACGTGCAACTGTAAGAGGAGAGGCGATGACGAGCCGCCAATCATCAATGTGGAATGGAGTTGACGACGAAGACTTTTGTGATGGATGACGATGATGGTTTTCCGAATGACAATGTTGATGAGGAGGATGTCCCCAGTGATGCAAGTGAAGGCGAGGAAGGTCCGGATGCCGGTGTTTTGGACTTGTATCTGAAACTTTTCCAGCTGCGAGATAACCCGCTAGGTCTTGCGCGTTTTTCTCGGGAAGAGGAGGTCTTAATTGAGTTATTGCAGCTCCTAAAGGAGCTCCATTGTCCACTCAAAGCGTTTGAGATCATACTCAAGTGGGCTGCAAAATCAAATGGTAGTGGTCATACTTTCCGCGAGGGTTGTCAACCCAGTCGCAGCAAGGTAATCGCTAACTTGTACGAAAGGTACAACATGAACGGATTGATCCCGAAGGAGAAGAAATTGTACCTGCCTTACACCCAGAGAACAGTGTCCATGATTTACTTTGATGCCCGCGAAGTGTTTGGCGCTACTCTCATGTCCCACACTTAATCAAGACGAAAATTATTTTTTTGACGACGCAAAGGATCCATTCATCGCACCACAAGCATCGTCTGATGTTGGCGACATCCACACTGGTCGTTGCTACAGAAAGACATACGAGGCTCTAATAAAGAAGTTTGGCGTTGATATGCTGTTACCTTGCGTCATAGCAATGGATAAGACACATATCGATATGGCAGGACGGCTCCAAATGGAGCCCATAACAATCTCACACGGTCTATTGAATCACACTATGCGCCGCCTCCCAAGTGCCATGCGATCCTTGATACATCAATCACAGCACCCCCGCGCACCTCCCAACTAGCGCAGATGTTGATTCCGATTTCAATTCTCCAGAAGATCTGGCGGATGATGTTGTGCGAATCAAGAACCCAATTCATCCGCCCGCCAACGGTGATCTTAGTTGGGCAACGTTACTCCTCAATGAAACACATGCAGATTCAGTTTATACTGAAGAGTCTGGATTTTTGATTCTACAGAACAGTGGCTTCAAATGGAATTTGCATTACAACAACACCATTCACAAAGTGGTGTTCCACCCGTATGTACCTTTCATCGCCGGCGATACAGAGGGTCACGACCGTCTCTGTGGTCATTACACAGCAAGATTCATGGAGGTCAAACAGCTTTGCCGAATCTGTGAATGCCCCAGTTACTTGACGTATTCGAAGTCAAAGTTCCCACCGTCTCCCAAAAAAGTTGATTCCTTAGTGCAGAGGGGCTTGACTGCTGAGCTCCAATCAATGTCTCAGAACTATCTCAAGAACGGGTTTGAAGGCGTCCGATTTGGCATGCACAATAAGCGCGGAATTTTTGGTGCGTGCCCAGGCGAAATGCTGCACTTGATCTCGCTTGGTTGGTTTAAGTACTGCCTCCAGGCTTTTCGGCTCAGGCCGGTCCCAAGTCCCAGGCATTGAAGGATTACGATGCACTGTGCGCTGTTGGGCTGCACCCTATCAAGGCAGAGGACCGTGATGTTCCACGAACAAATTTCTCTCGAGGTTTTTCCTCTGGCTCCAATCTCATGGGACACGAGATGGCGGGATGCCTTTGGTGAAACTATTCGCATTGCACACGACGTGTTTCCGCTCCATCTTCAATGTTGGCAAGAAGGTCACCCCAAAAGAAGGGTCAACGATCAAAGGCTATGTTACAGCAATCATATCGAAGATTGATAGTTGTCGTATCCTCCTCCTGGTCTGGCACCAATGGATGAAGCAGCCAACAATCCCAAAAAAATGGTGAGGCGCTCCCATGTTGCTGTGCAGTGGTTGATGCGGTTTGTCGCTGAAGTAGCACCTCGTCCTTCAGGCATGGGAAATAACACCATCAAAACGCACTTGGTCCTGCATCTGTGCGAGGACATTCTGGACCATGGGGTTCCAGAGAACGTGAACAGTTCGTACGCTGAATCAGCCCACATTCCCTTGCGAAGATAACAACAAGAAACTCGCAGAAACGAGCTGTTTCTTTCACAAAACAAGCAGCCCATCGGTACGTTGAGAATCTCGCTGTATCACTTGCTTGGGCAGATGTTGAGAGCGACAAAGGCAGTGCCATACCAACATCAGGGAAGAAGAACCAGAGAGAGGAACCAGCAACCATCAATTCGACCCTGGACGTGAATTCCACCTTGTGTGAAAACTGGTGATGAATTCCCGTGTCGTTGGACACATGTGCGTAGCGGTCAGAACGCAGAGCCAGTCGTGAAACTTCCACCTTGGTGTCAAAGTTTCTTGAAACTTCTGCCTGCCCCAAATGCCACAACAGTCTCTTCGGTGCTTTACCTCGTACACAGATGAAAGGGGTAACATGTACCGAGCACATCCATGTTATGACGGTAAACCTTGGAATGATTGGCAATGATCGACTGGAGGGGAGAAGCATGACCTTCCAGCATTCATCCATACATTCGTTGATCTGCGCCAGCTTCCGAGCTCAATCAGAAGAATTGAAGTGAATGGGCAGACAAGTGTGCAACCTGGATTGTACGCCGTTGCCCACACCTTTGACCCAGTTAACCCCATCGACTTCAACACGCCCAATGTCCTCATAGGCGCGTTACAAACCCCATTTTTATTCTCCCGACCACAGACAACCAACATTGTTCCTTGTGGATGTCAAGGCGATATCCTCGCCGCTACTTGGCACAGAAGACATCCCACCATTTGGAGAAAAGAAAGCGTCAAGGTGGGATCGGCATTACCTTTCCTCATCAGAAGGAAAGTGGAATGGTCCCTGCATGGGACGCAATAATTGAGCGGAGCATAGTGATCTGGAAAACAATGTTGAAGATGACACCTGGTTCGAAGAGGATTACGAGACAAAGATGTTGACCACCATGTCTTGCCCGGTGGTAGAGTCGTCTTCGGCGTGAAGACACCCGAAGACAACGCCAAGGAGGTGGCAAAGAAAGCAGAAAAGCTTGCCACCAAAAAGAAGAAGGAAGACGGGCAGCGGCCAAGAAACGCAAACGAGCTGCGGAAGGAGAACGTTCGCAAGTAGTAGACTTATTTTTCACGTTCTTCGTTTTTCAATAGTAACGTGCAGGTCTTGCCCCCGCACTTCGTCCTCCTGGTAACAACGAAGCGGTTAAGTCAACCGCCGCAGTAGCCCCTGCACATCACCAGCTCTTTTTTTCTTGGTACCGTGTATGCGCCACCAATTGCCAGGTCAGCTGCTGTAGGCTGTCTAGGTACGGCCTTTCGCTCGCCATCAACACCACCCCATCGCAGAGGTCCCCATTCCTGGCTCCACTTGCGGTTTCTCTTTCTCCCAACAAGGGAAAGCTGTCGAGACACCGTGACAACGTGCTTCGGCAAGCGCACACTGATGGGCTCGACAGCAGCCGCTTCAAGGGTGGCTGCCGTTGCGATCACCTCGTCTTCAATTGGTTTTGGGCAACCGTCAATTCATCCCGGTGTTTCGGCGGCGCTGACGTTTTCGGTTCAAGTTTACTGGGCACCCTTTCTCCAAGGATCGGGTCGGAGAACAGGCCGATAATTCGCAGCACACCCAGCACGTCCAGCCTGAACGATCTTTTCTTGGCGCAGGTGAACACCCTGCAGAGGGTGTTCACGAAGGATGAATCCTTTGCAACACCAACGTAACCGCTGTCCAAGCCATCAGGACATGAAACAGACGCGCAGTGCCTTACAATCCTGCCATCCCAGCTGATCGCGATTCCGTGGCAAGTTTTATGGCCAAACCAGTGAACTTGGTTCCATTCGGTCGCTTGCCTTCAACATTGGGCATGATGAAGTACCAGTTCTCCCCAGCCAAGCATCTCCTCTGTCCAACAACTGTACTCCTGCGAGGCATCGTTAACGTCAAAGTGAGACGAGTTACCCAGGTTATAACTCAGGTCGATAGTGTACGCAACCTGTCGCCGACGCCCAACACCGCAGCAGCCCCTGATTTTCCTGCTTAGGAAATCCAGGCGGCGGGCGTTGGCGGTATTGGCCTGCGTCTTGGCCTGGGCATCGGCCAACAAACGAGCAGTGATGAAGAGATCATCATCAACAACGCCACAG